>JANSTV010065608.1:0-11350 GCA_027564135.1 Lestremia cinerea
TCAAATTTGCATGTAAATTCATTCGAAACACCGAAACCTCGATCAGTTAAAGTCGCTTGACATGAATGAAGTCGAACGGTGGCATTGAGCATTCGGCAGAAAGTTCATTAACTGGCGAAAATGTCGGACGATAAGTTTAAGTAAACGATTCAATGTGTGTGTTTTTACAGTGGTGACGTTGAATCGAGGCACACTCGCTCACATTAGACACAGTTCGCATTGCCTGACAGACGCGCTTGACTTTCCTTCAGAATTGTTGAAATCAAAATTTGCGTGTAGTTCAATTTACCATTTTAATTGAGTAAACTTCCTGTAGCACCGAAAGCGACAAAAAGCACGTAATGCATCATCGAGCAGACGACGATCCCATTGTTTTGCCATGTCACGATATTTCTATTTGGCTTTTTCCGTCTAATGCTTCGATTATTTACCCAAAAAAAAAGCAACAAAATAACAAACATTTTTCTTCATCTTTTCCTTTTGCGAAGCGACCGCACAAGCAACAACAAACACCTCAAACCATTGGCATTGATGTTGTTCTCGTTGGTGGCATTTGTTGTTCAGGTGTTGATTCGTGTTATTCATAATTCCATTTCATGTCAAATGCATATTAGCTGGGAATTTCCATCAGAACGTCGTACCGGTCGTTATGTGTTACATTAAATTCAATTCGCTTCCATTTCAAGAAATATAATTATTGCACAATCAGGAAACATCATCAGAACCTTATTTCTTTATTAGTTGGTTATTGGTCGGAATTAGGATATTGGCATATGATTGAACGTAACGGTAATTGTCGATTTTATTGAACAAGACGTTTCCCATTAGAATTTATCTGTCAAATCAGCTGGAAATCGGTTTTAAATCGGTTTCAAATCAATATGAATCCCTAATCCCAATTCTATCAAATTCAATAATATCGAATTTTATTCAGAATTCGCACAAAGTTTCACCTTTTATGCCCACAGAGAGTACTGCCTCGAATCAAAATGCCAGAAACCATATTCAAGACAGAGCTGTGGCGGGAAAGGCGGAGCGCCGTCTGTCAAACTTCTTCATGGGGCCGTCCATGAGAAACGAGCACTCGATAAACCATTTCGAAAATGAATTATCTATTTGAAAATGGCTGTTGAACAACTCATTAAAAACCGAGTAAAAATCAACAAAAACCCAGTTCTCCAAACAATAGAAGGTTAACGGAAAATTCAGAAAAGTCACACAAAAACTGAGCAACAAATCCAATCCAAACAACCATTCAGCTCAGCAACAGCATCGAAATCTTGAAGCGGTTTTAATGGAAACTTTGCTTTTGACATAATCTCGATATCCATTCGCAGTTATCAAATGTTGAATGTTTCACTGGCATTTTTGGGTATAAACTAATATCGCTTATCAAATCTTCGGAACAAAAACGATTGAAAACTTTTCATTTTGCCAAAGAACCCAAAAACTGACACCAGACACATGTTTAACGGGAGCATCGACGTCAAACGACAGCGACCCAATCGATGTTGATGTGAGGACGCTATCAAATTGGCTGTGAAAATTCGACATTTGAACGCCGAACCAGTAGATTTCGTTTTGTTATCATTCAAATTCGGAAGTTGGTGGCGTTCGAACGGAATGCTCATTACAAACCGGGAAAATGAATTATTCATTGTGAGGAAAACCATTTCAGCGCTGGCGGTCACAATGCGGGGTGAAATTGGAAAAATCGTCGGGTGAAGGATTCCTTTGATATTTTCTGTGTCCGGTCATGTGTGAACGTTATTTATGAAGTGAATGTCACAACTCCATTTGCCACATGCAGATCCATTACGTCGGATTGAGGGTTTCGATTCAATAAAGGAAATAAAACGCTTTTGCGATAACCGAGAAACGAGTGTCTCATCGCTGGTGCGCTCCCTTGATCAATTTGATTCGATTCTGTCAAACTGAAATGCCTCTTTTCCCCCAACCTTATCCTTCATCCGCTCGAGCCATTCAATGCACAACAACGGGACGACTTAAAAGAATTACAAACATTTATACTGGAAATGCCTGCGAAAATAAATTCGATCTTCGTTTTGATTAATTACTTGTAATTTATTTAATGATGTTATCCCATTTATAAGTTTTTTCTAAGACCCGGTAAATTGGATTTCGAATTAGGCTCAGTTCATTATCATGCAATAGGGTTGTGTGCGTGTGTATGTGTGTACACAGATTATTGGAAGGGCCGCGTGTGGGCGAGTATGTTCGCTTGTGTGTTTCTGTGCGCGTCTGAATGTCAAGCAAATGTTTACGATTTCAAGCAGCTATAAACTCACTCGGCATAACACCAGTGGATCATGTACGGTACCAAATCTATACCACTAGCTACGACAACATTCAACCACCAATCTACTAAATTATAAAAGAAAAGGTTACGGTAGCGGAAAATTAAACGTCTTATTAGAAATTGTTTTTGTTTGAAAAGTTTTATCAACACTGGTTTATTTCGTGCACGCCCCGCTGTCGTATCATCGTAGCTCATTCCCATAGATGTGAGACAGTCAACTGTGCTACCATCAATCTGAAAATTCCGATTAATTTCCAAGCAATATTTGGTATTTATGTTATTTTTCCATGGGAAAATACATCGGGGCGAAGCGCAGACCGTCTATTACACGTAGGTTGATGGCAGGCTGTGTGTCCGGCACAGTATTTAGATATCTGTATTGATTACATTCTGGCAGAAAAAAGGGCCAAGCGAAGGATTTCACAAGCGAAAACCAACAACGAGGGCAACAACAATAACGAAAAAAATAATGCCTTTTTCATTTCGTGTTTTCTACGGAATTTCCGTGCAATTATTAAATTTCGACGTAGACCTTTTTGGTTAATTTCTTTTCCATTTGACGTTTTCCAATGGGTTATTAAGATCTCAATGGATTCTTTGAGCGGTCAAATGAAAGAGCTTTCGTCGGTGCTTCAGTGGTTACTCGTCAAAAGAGTCTCGCTCCTTTTGATCTTCCGTCAGTGGTTCCGGTATCGACCGCATGTGGCCTTTGGGAAATTGACGAAAAAAGTAAATAATGAGAAGCAACGCAAGGGTAATTGTGCGTGCTGAAACAGGCGATTCGTTGAAATCTAATTAATTCAAATTGATGAATTTTGGTATCGTTTATTGGTTTTATAATCGAATTATGATTTGAATATTAGCCGCAAATCCCTTTCAGATTGTGTCATCATCATGTTGGTTCAAGCGGGAAGCTTTGCTCACTTGACACTTGTTCACAGCGCCATTGACGCCTATCGTTGTTTGAGTTTCGGATTTATCGATTTGTTATCCATTGATTGTTGATTCATTGTGGCGACACATCAGCCACGCACAATCCCGGCTGATGGGGTAGATAATCATTTTTGTGTTTTTTACCATCATTTTGATGGCGAATCGGAGTTTTCATTGTTGCTCGTTAGACAAAGGCTTACACGACTGCGAAAACAATGAATTGAACAATGAATGTGCCGTCTCGAGATGACGCAATTACTGTGCTGTGGTGAATATGAAACAGGAAACGTTGTGTACTTTGATGATTATTCGAGCTTTTCGAAAACGACTATCGCTGATTGTGGTGAATGAATTGAAAGACATTGCTGATGCCGGATTTGCTATTGAGCGAGACACAAGCGAGCATACAAATCATTGATGAATTTTAATCCAACACGAAAGCGAAAATTGCTTAAGTAGCTGACGACAAAAGCTTTTCCAATTAATGAATGGGCGGTAACTCAGCTTCCATTGAAAAAGCAGCAGGATTTGTCAGTCTCTGGCATAATTATTATTTACATCATGTACATCGATTGTTTTTCATGGGAAAATCAAAATGAGAGACAGTTTTTTTTTGTCGGGTTGAATGGGTAAACGAGGAACGACGACAATTTGCTTGGAGAATCATCAGCATTTCCTTAGTAAATTTACTTTGAGCGCGAGAAATTCTAAAGCAGTGATTATACAGCATTGGGTTGTATAATTGCAGCTTGGAACAAAAACAGTTATTTTAATTCTGTGTACTTCTCGTGGAAAAATCGGAAAAAGCGGAAAAAGCGCGAAAGGCGGGAAAAGTGGAAAAGGCGGAAAAGACGGAAAAGACGGAAAAGGCGGAAAAAATGTCAAACATCGACTGGCAAATGCCTCAATTATTACTACTTTTCTATCAAAAAATCCATAAATTTCGAAAGCATTTTCGAAATTTCACATTGTATAGTTGGCAAACAGCACGTACCCGCTCCATAACCGAATAACTTTAGTAGAGCAACGGGGAGTAAAGGGGACAACAATATTTGCTTTATATTGTTTTCATTTCATTAGAATAATCTGCGATATTGAAGGATGTTGCTGTCGTATTTCTGTGATCATGATTTTCCTTTATGGAAAACACGAATCAAATTTGATATGACATGGCACATGAATACCTATTGCCGGCGGCGGCATCTTTTCGGCTCGTACGTTTACACGGCTGTCGACGAACAAGGACGTGTGTGTTTGTTGTCTGTGTGAGGGCGCAAGTGTATATGTATATGTAAGTGTGTATACATATGTGTGTGTGGTTATGCGTCGAGTGTCTTTGCTGGCATTGGAATCGACATCTTCGGATAAAATGAAATGTTTTTTAGTTCAAAAGCAATAACATGACACATTGACAATGCATATTTCGTGGGCTGACTTTATTTTGTTGTTCGAGAAATTCGATTTGGTGGAAAAGCATTCTCTTGAGTTTGACAACATTTTAAGGTCATCCCTTGAGTTTTGGCTTTGGGCTTGAAATGCTGCTTTTCCCTCTCTTCATTCCGTCGTTCTTATATTATTTTCATCATTTCTAGTTGTTGTTGCTGAGGTTGTTGTTCTTTTTGATTTTGTCATTCCTTTGTCTCCTTTTGTTCCATCATCAACTTCAGTTTCTTCCTTTTGAGAGATTACAAGTGTATTTTCTGATCTTGAAAGCATTATGATAGTCCACTTGATGTTGCCAAACCAGAAATATTTTTACGACGAATTTGAGATGAACGCCTGAAATTTCATTTCGTCGAGTAAATTATTTTTTTCTTTCTTGGCAAAGACACATGCCGAAAAAGAAGCCTCGGAAATGGCAGAGACAAGCAGTATTGCGCTGCAGGCGAGGCGAGATTAATACAGAACTAAACGATTTGTGCTGTGAAGTAGCTTCTGACACAGTAAACCACCCAGAGGAATTGATAAAGCCGAAAATTGGAAAACCTGCCAGCACCGAATGACGAACAATATTTCGGAAGTGAACTTCGTTTCCACGCGAATCATTCAATTGCAAATCGAACTCAGGCAATTCGAATAGATGAAGTTTGAGACGAGAAAACATTTTAGATAAACAGTCTGCTGATCGTTTTGCTATTTTATGCAAAAATAGTCATCGTCTCAGCAAACCATGTTCAATGTATCATAACTCTCGATAAATATTTGCGCCATTTCATTTTGTGAATAAATAAAACTCCTGTTCGACTTCAATTCATTCGAAACTTTATGAATACTTGGCTGTTTTGACATGAGCTCTCCCCCGATGCGTGAATAATTAGTTTGAACGATGAACGTTTGCATTTGTCAAACACAACCGTTTTCATTCATTTTTCAGGCGACCCGGCATCCACCACAATCGACATAGCTTTGGATCGTACTTCTCAGAAGCGGGTTTGTTGTTAGCGTTGCTTTACTCTCATCGAAATGGCTACAAAATTAAAATGAGCGCAATCAAATTTTCGTGTTGGTTTTCATTGAATTTGAAAACTTACAAATTCAAATTTTCGTCCGATTGTCAAAGATATTCCGGGAAGGTGGCTCCGATTATTTGTTTGGAATTTTTCAATTCGGAATGCATGCAGCTCGTTTCATGGACATTCGTTGCTATTCCGCACAAAATGAATGCAACATTCCTCATTCATTCTCAGGCACCCGTTGGAAATTTGTATGGAACATTTCCGTTTAACACCAAACAAAAACGCCCGTCGCTATTTTTTTGCTGTCGTCATGCAAACTAATTCGTCGCTATTCACTTGAATGCAACTGCTTGTGAAGTATTTCATTTAAAGTGTGCGCGACAAACGTTAATTAGTTTTTGTAAATTAGTTATTTCCTTTTCATCACTTGCACTCGCAACGGGGAATTGAATTATTTGCGATGAATTCTGGGAGCGAATGGCTGAAGAACGGAAGTTGATACTCGTTTTACGATGCGTCACACGTTATTGAAACTTGTCCGACCTCGTTTCGATCGAAATAACAAGACTGCCAATCGCCACACATCGAATTGATCCACCGGAAAAGCACCGCTCAAATATAAAACGTTGCTCGTGTTTCATCTCAAAGGCTGCTCTCGATTGTGGTTTCCATTGGAATTCGTAGTCAAACATCGTGCTCGTTGATTGAGTTCGGAACTTTAGAATTCTCAAGGAATTCTCTGAAGTGGGGGAAACTTTTTCGATGAAGCGTCGTTTCTTTTTTCTTCTCGTCAGCCCGAGAGAGGGTGAATATATGGGAGACTCTGTAGAACTGTAATCCATTATTGGTGGCTTTGTGTATTCAGAAATTCGTACACAACCAACAATGAACTTTGTGGCATTATTGTTGTTTAATATCGATGATAACTCGAATGTTTGGGCGATGTTTCACAGAGTGAATGTGTAGGAGATAGGAATAGTCGAGTTTGCCAGTTGTTCGATCGTTTGATGAACATTATTCAAGGCATCCCGGTAGGACTGGTGAATGGTGTAGCTTAAATAGACGTTGATGGAGTTTGTCCAGTCATGTTTTTATTGTTTAACTTTTTTCTTTTGGCATCTCAACCAAACATCAGTGTTGATGATGGACCCTTTGCATCACCCCTATAAATGGGCTCGATGTGAGGGATATCCGATAAGAAACGCCTTTCACCTTCCGCGCACACGTCTCCGGTACGAATTTCCAAAATTCCCTCAGCGAAGTGGTGGTGGAACTCACTCAAACTCGTTCAATGACAATATTTTTTTTCAGTTTACGGCAAGCATCGAAGCGAACCCAACAAAATCACACCCAAAAATAGAGCGGTAAATAAGAAGAGGAGAAAATAGCGAGCGACAAAATTATCATATAATTTGCTTTTATTTATTCCGAATGGTTTGAATGTGATGATTTAACCGACAAACAATTTGTATGTGACGGAGCAAGATATGTTTTATTTATGATGCATGAAAGTAATTCAAGTGGGAGCGAGGTATATTTATGCCGCGGAGCAATCCTGCATTTGGCTGTTTCGTAATATTCGCTTAGTCTCAAGCAAAGCGCTCGATTTCGTCGTCTTTCATTTTCCCTTTTTTTCTTCTTTTTTTAAAGCACGAATCTCAGAGGCGATTTTTTATCTGCATTTGAGATATCTCCTTCACGTTGGCAGTTCAAACGAGCACGGCCCACTGTCGCTGTGCAAGCGGTTTCCTTTGAATTTTCTTGCTCGGGATGGATATTCATACCGCAACGCCACATGCGAGGCACGCCTGCAAACCAAAAAAAATGTGCCCAAACCTCTGTGTTTATCGCTTGTGTGTGCCGCGGTTGTTGCGGCTCACATTTGGTCATGATATGATAATACCACTGGCGGTGATGTTTCATACGAGGATTGTGAAATTCCGAATAATTCCACCTCAGCACTCAATGCATTATCATAAACATTTGAAATTTAAACCGCCAACTGCCAAATAGCATCGGGACGCATAATTCACTTTTTTTTCTCTCATTCTCCCTTTTGCGGTCTGCTTTTCATCATAAATTCAGACTCTCTCAGCTATGTCTGCGCGCTTCACGAATTGAATTTGTCGTTTTGTTTTACTTGCTATTGTTTCGACAAATAGATTCAACAAATTTGCCGAGATCTTCGGCTACACTTTTTCCCGAAGCAATCTCATGTCAAAGCAAATATTAAATTAGAATTTTTTCTCTATTCGTACCGTTGTGTTTGCTCTCGTGCAGAAGGTGTATGATTCTTTTCAATTTCAGCATCGCAATTTAGTTGTTTTAAAAAGCAAATATGTCAGAGACAATGATGATGTTTTTATTAAAAGAAGTCGGGTGGAATTATTATTGCTTATTGCTCCATGCGAGGAAGGAGTAGAGAAATGGACGACGATGATGATGATTGGATCGCTTGCTGGAAAGAGTGCATTCGCAAATGAAGCTAGTCACCGTTCACTGAGTCAAAACTAGATTGGCATCGAACGACGAGGACGTCCGATAGAGTTGAAACTCGAAGCATTCTCGTCAGAGCTGACGTCAGTCCAAAACAATGAGCCCGATGAGACTGTGGAAACGACTGAAAGTTTTCGATTCATTTTTAACGAGCCATCGACATGTGAAAGAGTCTCTCGAGTGGAGAAATTTGAATGCATGACGACAAGCACTTAGATCATTTCGACACACAGCAACAACAACAACAACAACAACAACACTACTAATAACAACAATAACGGAACTGACATGTCGCACTGTGTCCTTGCGTAGCGAGCGCTTGCAGACCGAATCATTTTTGAAATCGTTTCGAACAACAAATGCATGAATAAATGAATATTTCTCTCTTTCTCTCCTACTCACTTTCTCCTTATCTCTTTTCCTCTGAGGAAGTTTAATTTTAAATTTTTCAGTATTTTCACGATCCGTTAATAAAACTTTTCTACCATTTTTATTTTTTCCTTTCATTTTGCGAGAGAGAATGGAAGAGAAATTTACATGAAATTCTCGATGAAAGAGAAATATATCGGAGAATTTTTCTCTGATAGCAAAAGTTTCGCCTCACAAAGAAGAAACTATGAGAGACATGATATTCGCATTTAACTTGATTCGCAACTTAATAATTCACAGTCTCATGAATTTGTGTTGATGGAATTATGGCAACAATAATTTTTATTGTGTTTTTGAGCTGTCGGCATTAAAGCGGTGAAGCGTATTTTGAATACACTTGAAGACGCATCGTTTGTCCACCTCGATAAATCGATGAACTATTCCGATTGCTTTGGCAAAGTCGAAAATCAAAACAGTTTTCCGAAGAAAAGATACGGGTCAAATGTCCATTCCATTGTTATTTCCGGAATGGCATTGCTTCTGCAGCTGTCCATTGGGAATACCTGAACCTTTTGCATTGTCACAAGGAATTTGCATTAGTTGGCGCAACGATCGTCCATTCATTCATGTCAGTTTGCTTATCGCAGCGAAAGCATTCTTGAAAGTTTTGTTGAATTTGGCTCAAGAACGTGATCGAGTAACGGTAAATAATCTTGAAAATACAGATAGAACGGGAAAAACCGAAAAATATCATTAAATTCGTTGGAATGTTTTCCAAAACGATCCAAAATGAAATCGCATTATGCCCCTTGTGCTGCTCGTTATACGACCATAATTTACAATAAGTTGCTCAAATGGCAAATACACACCAGAGAGTAGTTTATTGAGTGAAATATTATTGAACATTAGACCACTTTTTGTGGGCGAATACATACACTTGCGCTCGATTATGGTCAATATTGACTCAATGTTTTTTCCCCTCCTAAAATCCTCAAATTTCGGACGTTCCGTTCGGTTTTTGCCACTCCTGCCGGACCGACCGATGCCATCGCAAATGGATGTCGAATCGACATGGCTGGCAAATGAGAGTCATTCTCGAACAGAGATCGTGAAATAGAACACGATGACAATGTCTATACACAAGTCTCTACGATGGATATGGCCATCATCGAGCTACTTAGATGGAGCTCCTTCAAACTAGACAAAGTCAAATATCTCCGTTTTATATAAGTAAAGTTTTTCAGGTAAATCAATGCCATGCCGCACTCAAACACACAAGTACACTTCATTCAACGAATGTCTTAATGTATTATTATATATGCTATAATAGTTGCCATCGAATGAATTAAGGAGTCAACACAAAGTTTCTTACACATTTTGTGTGAATTTCAGATGCTTTCAACTAAAATAAATTTCCCGAGGAATTAACCATCGACAGATATTGTTCGCAAGAAATGAGATTGTATCATTCGCCAAATAATAAACTTGAGCATAAATTAGGTGGCCTTTGCTTTGCTCTTCTTTTTGCCGATGCCATCCCGAAAATGGAGAAAAATAAGTGGCCGAAAGAATTTTTTCGCAACGACAAAAACCTTATCATTTGACATAACGGATGCCATAAGATTCGCCCGCATCACCTTGGATAAGCGATTTTCATTTTCAAATATCGCTTCTTGATGGCATTAGTGTCGTTCGCCAAATCCGTCGTTCAGTTGTTTTAGCGGCGTTTTTATCCTTTTTCCACCAGAGTGAATTTATCATGAAACGACGACATTCAATATTACGATGACAATCCCGGTGCTCTCATTTTTGGTGCATTATATGAAACATAATTTGCTGTCGTGTGCGAATGTGTGCTACAATGTAATATTGAAAGTTCTAAGTGCTGTTTGGATGAAAGTTTTTGGGATTGTTTGCAGCATCAACTGCTTCTATGATTTTATAATTCCAAGTCGTTTATGGTTATAGTTACACACCGCATGTGTGTGCGCCAATGTACGTGTAATGTACAGGAATTTGTGTTGCTCAGCAGAAAAAACGAGTCCTTTCAAATAGGAATTTTCAACGGAATTCTATGTATGTGAGGAGGAAACTATGGGCTGTGAACTATTAGTACTCAGAATCAGCGTTGACGTTTTCCTGAAATTTGTTGAGTTGCTGAGCCATTTAACTCGGAAAATGGATTAATACTTCTGCGATATGACATCCACTGAAAGCTAACATCAATGTCGATTGACCAAACAACAAATAGCCATTTGCGAAACCGCAGCGGATGTGAAAATACCGATTGACATTCTGAACGATAATTACTTTGAAATTAATGAAATCGATTTGACATTTTGATTAATACAAAATTTCGTGGCATTGATTGGTGGAGAGGAACCGCAGTAAAAACGAACGTCAACCACATATTGCATTTCGGTCAAATGGTGCCCATCAAATATCAATAAATTTCTGTCGGGATGAAATTTCATAGATCGGTGGGCGGTTTGCTGAGTGAAAATTCGTTTCGATTCGGCCACATATGGCGGAACAAGTTCATTTGCGCAACTAAGAGATGCGACGAAAATTGCCCGGGCTGCCCTTCGCCTTCTCCTTTTAAGTAAGCAATTTTCAACTCTTAATTCAGCCCGCATCAAATGTCTATGGTTAGTTCGGCTGTATTGAATATCCTGTGCGGTCCGAACAACTAAACATTCTCATGCACACATGTGCTTAGTCTCCATGTGATCCATATCCATTCCGTCCCGAATGCCATTTCGGAATACTAAAAAGT
>JANSTV010065619.1:0-11349 GCA_027564135.1 Lestremia cinerea
ATCGACCAAAAGTCATCATGCAAATGCAAACACCCGAAATAAAAATGACTCAGATTTATGTCGAACAAGCAACATTCTTCAGCGCATTGAATTTTGAATTTCAATGGTGGCGTTGCTCTGCCGCCCATATACAAAATGCCATATCAAATATTTATCGGACGAGAAAGCAAGCGAGAAGACAAGCAAAAAAAGAAACGACGAAGAAATGAAGCGAAATCAGCAGAAAAAGAAGAAGATTTTGTGAGAAAATTCACGAGCGAAGCATTCTCAATTCTCTTTTGGATTGTATTTCTTGCATGTTGATTAATGCAATGGCAACCGTGGCAGTGATGGACGAGCGGGCGGAAGGGCATCGAGGTGGATGCCATTCGGAAATGGCATCTGGTCGACCGTTGAGCATTCGACTAGTTGAAGCACCTGTGGGCCACTGAACGGCCCCAAACCGCCCCCGGCCCCAATCCCACCAGCAGACAACGCTCGCACCCAACCCGGTAACCAACTGAACAAACATTCGAAAAACTTTGCGCCGTTATTGTTGCGATGAAGACATTCCAGCGGTCGAGAACATTAGCCGAGCATCGAACAGAGTCGAATCGCATTATGTTTTCTGTTGGCAAAGTGGAAAATCAGCAAAGGCACCGACCGTATGTTCGGCATTCAGAAATCCATCGCCGCAAAATCGTATTTATATCGAACGGCAACACAAAGCACATAAAAGTGGTTCGATGTTTCGGCGGGCCGAAAAGGGCGAAAAGAGTGCAGGATAGCACAGCACAGCACGGTACGGCACGGCACACAGCCAAAACCCGAACCTCAACACTAATTTTCATTGATCGTCCTTAGAACCATGTTCGGTGTTTGGTGGCGTTCGCGATGTGAAAGAACTTGCACACACCACAAAAGCTTCACACATTCCCATGCATGACGTTCACTGTGAAACGGCTGCTCGGCACCCTATCGGTGCCGGAGTGCACGGAGCATGTCATAGCTGTCGGAAAATCGTCGTCGCCGTCGTATTGCCGTCGGAAAAGCTTGCCTCGCTCACTCAATCCGTACGCAGAGTGCTGCGGCAAGAGGGGAATCCGACACATTGACGTCGCTACCTACAGCATCGGCGGCATCGGACTGCAGTTCAAATGAGCCACGATAGAGAACGGGCCGGGCCATCGTGTTAGAACGCAGACGACGTTATCCAAGAGGAAAAAAAATAGAGAAGAAGAAGAGGATCCACAAAGGAACAAACACAGTGAAAATATTAAAAAAAAAAAAATAAAAAAAAACCAGAAGAATTCCAACCGACCGACCATCACCGACGACTCGACTCACCGAAAACCCGTTTGTCTCGTTCGTCAATCGCATTCCGTTTTTTCATTTTCTCATCATTTCGGGGAACGTTTGATTTTCAAAAAATAAAAAAAAAAATAAAAAAAATAAAAACCAAAAACGACGACAATTGAAACACTCGCCAAATCGAAGCAAAGCAACGGAAAGGAAAAAAAACGGGAAAAACTCGATGCAAAGTGGTGAATTCCGACAAAACAGTGTTGGTTCGCGTGTGTGTGCTCCAACGAATTTTCCATCGGAAACGAAAACGTTGACCCAAAAAATGGATTAATTTTTTCTTTTCTTTTTCCAATTTTTCCTGCAAAATCGCGGAAAACCGAAACAATTTTCCTCGCATTCAGTTTTTCGATAATTTTTTTTTGTTCGTTTCGTTTTCGTTTTTCATTTCCTTTTCGAGTTTTCCAAACAGACAGAACAGAAAGCGCTCGCCGAGCCGATTTTCAAAATTACATAAGCGTGAACCAGTGTGTGCTAATTCGCTGACAGTTTTTCCAAGATTCCTTGTTGATTCCCCACGGAGTGTGCGAGAGTGTGTGTGTGTGCGAGCGAGTGCCATCCGAAAGCAACGAAATTACATCACCGCGATTTTCGGAACTCCACCGCCCTGACAGTTGGCGGTCATCAACTGGCCAAAATGCAAATGATCGACTGGGATTATTAACAACATCATTTGCCTCCGAGGAATTCCATTTCACTTTTTCCTCCTCGCATTTCTCCGGATCTCTTTCATCCGCCCGAGTGTCCTGTCATTCGTCATCCATTCAGTTGTGAACGACATTTTGTGTACAATTCAGTGTGTGTTGGTGTTCATCTGCCCCGATGTGAATCGCCAAGTAAATCGAAAACAAAACAAAACGCAAAAGAAATATTAAATGGAAATTTAAAAAAGAAAAACCCAAAATAAATCCCGTTTTTTCTCGACGCATCCGAAAATAATCCTTCGATTTTTCCAAAACAACATAAAAAAATAAAATCAAAGCAAGAAAAAAGAAGAAAACAAAACGAGAGAGTGAGAGAAAAGAATAAAGAAAAAAGAAACAAAATCCACGAATTTTCCGTCGCTTTTCATAGATTCGCCATTCGAGTAATCGTCGAATCGAATAAGAACCCGCGCTTGAGAGTGAGTGTGTGCTTAGAATTTTCCGTGAACGATTTTCCGTGTGTGTGAAACAGTGCTAGAGTGTTTTTCGTGTGTGTGTGTTGGTCTGTGCTTGTGTGTGTGTGTGTGTGAGAGAGTGTGTGCGAGACACCATCACATGGAAATATAGTATTTTGTGTGCGATACATTCAACCGTTGCTGTTTCAGCTGCTGCCACTGCTGCTCAATTTCACCATTGAACACACACACACATTTTGACCCACCCAAAAAACGTAAGGCGAAAAAAGCCAATAGACCAACAACAGCAGCAGCAGCAGCAACAACAACAACAACAACAGCAGCAGCAGCAACCATTCGAATTGGAAAACACGACGACGACCATTTCACAATTCGATATTCGATCCAACGGTAAGCGTGAGCTTTTCCAGTTCCACAGTTCCGTTATGTTCATCCCTTCAGCAGCGTTGCGTCAGTCAGTGTGTGTGTATGGTTTGTGAGAGTGTACCTGTGTGTGTGTGTGTGTGTGTGCTTGTGAGTGTGCGTGTCAGTGGTGTTGTCTCCATCAGGCCACCTCGTTGCGTGTATTGGTGCGGTTCGTTCTCATTCTGAATGCTTCTGTTTGAATTTTTCCTTGTGCTTTCATTCAACATTCCATTCGATTGCGATGCCGATGCCGAATCGGATGTTATTTTCAGTGAATTTAGCGCATTCAAAATAGATGGGTCGCCGTCGTTGAGCGCAATCCAGAAATTGTTTGTTGCAAATTATGTAATGGAATCCGATATTCGATGGAATCCATTTCGGATTCTAGTCTCGAATTCGAGGAAAACATGGCGGTGTGTGGACTGCATTCGCATCGAGTGGGGAGGGCAAGTTGGCGATTGAATTCCCATTCTGGCGGCTATTTTCACGCGCGTCTCTCCTTTCGCTGCAGTCCCGTTCGAGTCTCGGTTCACTCGTGTTTCCTGCTCCCGATTAATTATTCAACCGAATCGCCATCGATCCAGCGAGCCTTCAAGCGACCGATCACCCCGTGAGACAGACGCTTCAGCTGAAATCACCACTTGGGCTAATTGAAATTCGGTTGATGGGCATCGACAGTTGATCATTTCAACGGGATCCATTTGCCGCAGGCACTTTGAGGGAAAATCGATGCATTTTCGGCAGTTCAAACGTCACACAGTCGCCACAGTCGCCGCAGTTGCCACAACCTCATCCGCACACCGTCGTTTGGATAGTGTTTCCTCCATTTTCTCTCGAAATGCCATTAACAATGCATTTGCAGTGAATGCACGAACGTTAATTAACGATGATTCAATCAATTTCACTTTGTTTCGCGGTGCATGACAATCATTGATGGGCGGGCGAGTCCCTGGAAGTGCCGTCAGCATCCATTTTCCCATCCCTTTCGAATTGGTTTCGAATGGAAAAACCCTGTGGAAATTCGTTGCGAAGGATTTCACCGAATGGGAAATCAATGGAAATTTTTCCCGAATTGATAGTCCCGTTTGAAAATTCCATTTACCCGAAATTATATATTTTCGCAAACTTTTCATCATATTTTTTTTCTCTGTCGCACTGCAATGGGGTGAGTCGTGAATGATCCATTTGGTCCCTCCGACAAAGTAAGCAACTCGAAATGCGGCTTGAATTTCAACGAGGCATTTTTTTTTTTGCTCGCTCACAAGCACACAAACGCATTCGAAAAGCTCTTGATCGACGTCGTCATCGTTGAAAAGCAGCCAGTTCTTTCCAAGAATTGCGATTTTCCATCCCGTTTCATTCGTTCGGCGAATCCCTTTGTTGTTGTCCTCGTTCGCTTCGATAAACTTCAAAGCATTAACATTCATTGTGTTGTGTTGCATCCACTCGATGCTCACCCAATTCACATCGAGCATATCGAATTCCATTCGATTGTTTTACAAATTACGAGAAATAAATCAAATTGTGACATAATTATATTTGCGCAATGGCTGTTATACGGCTGGGGTATCAGACGACGGGCATGAGCTTGGGCAAACATCAATGATCGGTCTCATTGAGGTTGGGTCGAGCCCATGGGAGCGACACGGAGAATGACCGAGTGAGGTGGAATTCAGCGGAAATGAAAGCGGCAAAAAAAAAATAAAAACGAGAAAAAAGGGAAACGAAGGAATGTTAATGACCTCTCGCGGTGTCGATTGTCATGGGTGGCCGGAGCGCTGGTGGAATGTCGCAGCATTTTCGCTTAGAATTTCATTACAGATTTCGTTCGCCGGCGAAATTCAATTCGAACATTTCGAGAAATGGTCACGCAGCCCTCGCTCTCTCCGGGGAATCTCATGAATTTTGAATGTCTGCCAGAAGCATCAAAGGGAGATTCATCGCAAAATCAAAATTCCTTGGTTCCATTCGGAGTCACGTGACGCACACCCACCCGATTCCCACCGTAATTCGAATCGCTTGTTCGTGACAGCTCTTTGAAATAATAATCGACAATTTCTCCGACAAAACGAAAGGCGAAGAAGAAGAAATAACCGAAACTTGCGAGTTTCAAATGAAAATTTCGAAAGAGGAAAAAGAATGCGAGACGACATCGAGTCGTTCGTCATTCGCCAGAGGTCATCGTGTGTGTTGTGTGGGTCGGATTTAGGCCATGCCAATCTTGCAGTTTGTCCTTGCTGCTCGACGGTACTTGTCATTTTCGTTCTTAATCGAATATCCATCTCATCGATGCTACCGTTTGCTGCGGCACAGCAACCGGGCCGAAAACAATCGAATCGTTTATTTGCAAAGGATTGACAATTGTGAGAGTTTTTCGTCGAGTTTTTTGTTCGTCGCCCTTCACAATTTCCCTCGTTCGCTGCGAGGTTGTACGTGCCGATATGGAAAGCGTCAATATTGAATCGGTTCGAGGGTCGACCCAAAGTGTCGATGACGCCAATCGCCTTGTCGCCTTCGCCGCAGCTTTCGCCTTGAATCGCCCCGTTTGTCTGTCACCTTTTTGCTGCGAATCGAAATCGTCAATTATTCCAACGGCGTTTTGAGTAAACACACAAAGGCAACCTTTCCCATCAAAATCGAGATTTGGCCGATTCTTGAACGGTCCTCAACACTTTGGATCGCATTCAAACGACCCGTCGCTTCCGAAATGTAATCAATTCGAAATGGAAATGATTGTCGCAAGGAATCCGCCTGTAAAAATTGCTTCTGAAACGGCATTCGTGCAACGGCACCGACCAAAGCCATCAGAGCCCACTTGAAACTTTCCAATTAACGTATGCAAATCATGAATTATGTGCCGTGCTCGTTGCAAATTACATTTCAACTGCATTCATTGCGTTGCACCATTTAGCCTTTCATCACCGAAGAGCCTCGATTCCATTTCGAATTGCAATGCATTTGCTGTCAAAGGCATTCATCATTTGATGGATTTTGTACGGGAAAAAGCGTTTGGCAACAGCGCGACCGGGGGAGGGTGACGAACCGAAAGAAAATCGTAAATCGAAAGCTGAGTGGGTTTTTCTGCGAGCGCTTTTGACGTTTCGACCCGACCATTTCATGGTTGACAACGATCGACCGGAATGGTACAATGCTGATGTCCAAAGCGTTTCCACCAGTTCCGCACATAACTCGCAATGGCCTACATCGGCATGCAGTTCGCACACAGACCCCGTTCTCGTTTCGCTTGTTAACCAATAGCCCTATTTCCCATTTGTGTTATGCAAATAAGCGAATATGAATACACGATTACGATGATATTCCATAAGAGAAATGCTCACTGGGGCGCACCCGATGTGAATATTGCCAGCTTGACGACGTTTCATTTTCCCTTTTCGTTCCGCCCCGTCCCGTTGTGTTGGGTTGCGACTTTCATTTCGTTTCGTGCACGCAACATAAAAACACACATAATACACATCATTAGTCAGAGTCAGAGTGGAGCTTTTGCCATTCGATTTGCCATCTCTCTTTTGCACCGCATCTCCGCGCGAGAGCTTCAGCTGTTGACGATGGCTCGGCTTCGAATCGCGTCGAATGTCGTCACAATGAATGGTCGACCCATCGACGAATCTTCATATCGCATCGTTAATTTTGCGATTCGAATGGCAAATTCAAGATAGTGCCAATTTCAATACACACGACAAACGGACGACCACCACGACAATGACAACGAGGCATTTCTGGGGCGCTCGCAAAATTAGCGTTGGCGTCCGAAATGTGTTTTGAATAACTGTAAAGCGGTTTCTTGGATTCGTCACGGTTCGATTGCTCACCCATTTCACAGTCATGATGATGATTCATGGGCGATTCCCATTCAATCGAGTGGAATTCATGGCATTCACAATGGCCAACACAGCACGGAATGCACGCAGTCACCGACTAATTGCTTCTGGCCAGTCCGTTATTATCGCGAAGCATTCCGGGATGAAAGCAAAACCAAGGATTTTCATTGGAATTTCAATTGAGGATGAAATAAAAATAAAGTGAAAATGAAAGAAAATCGCTCGCAAGCTTTTCCCACAGCTTATCCCGAAGGCGTGCATTGAAAGCGTAAAATGGCGGAGAAAATTCCAGTCAGTTTTCAATTCAGACAGCGTTTTCGAGATATCCGCTCGTGATCGACGTCCGGCATCATTGAGAATGGTATGCCGTTATCGGGCACAAGTTGCATTTCGATGGGTGGCATCGTTACATTTGATGGGCTCCGCATGACGGGCAACACGTGCATTGCAAGCAATGTCGAGGTTTTAATGCGATTCCGTTTGATGTGGCATTTTATCGGTTTCTTCTCGATGGCGGCCGCATTCGTTGGTTCCGGAGCGACCCGTTCCAATTGGTCGGTCAAATTAATTAACACCAAACAAGGACCACAATCCGCGACATTTGATATTTATGGATGGAATTTTGCATTTATGGCCGACATAAAACCAGCCTTATTGCACGTCCTTCAAGGAGATACCGCGACGGGGCATCGAATTCCAAGCAAGATTCTCTCGTCTTTCGGGCCGTTTCGGGCGCAACATGCTTCATTTTGATGGTTTCGAAATTGTTTCGACGCGACCTCCCCTCCCTCCGCTCCCTTCGGCGCGACCCAGTCGAGCGTGCGATTAAACAAACTCCTCGGATTTTGTCCGTCGAAATTGTCATTTGGAAAATTTTCCGACTAAACTTTTTCATCAAATCGATTTCGTTGGTTTTAGAGGAAGGAAGCAACCGCAACCGCAACCGCTACCACAACCGCAACCGCATTCCAAAGCGGCGACATTTTATTGAGTTGCTTTCTTTTCTGTGGGAAATCCAGTAGTTCTGTGCCATTCACGGCTTTGCCCTCAGCCAGTCAGCCGGCCGTGAATGCACCATTGAAAAACGTTGCTTGTTTATTTTTCCTTTCAAATTCAATCGTTTTCAATTTAAAATGCAATACATGGTTTTCATCAACGACATCCCCGTCACCAGCGATCCGTCATGCGACCAAGTAAAAATAAACTTTAATTCGAAATCAATAGCAATTATGAATATTTATAAAATATCATCGGCGTCATTGTCGTCGTCAGTTTTTCACCGTTATTTTTTTTTTCGTCCCGTTGTTTCTTCTTTCTTATATTTCTCCTCTCCTCACAACCGTCAAACACACACATACACACACACTTTCAATCACATAAACACACACACAGGGAATTATGGTCTCATCGATTTTCCTTTTGGTGTTTTTCATCGTCATTGCTTTCGGTTAGTTCCTGAGCGTCATCGCCCTCATCGGCGTCAATTGTCGTCATCGCAGCCGGTGCTGTAGAGTTTCGTCTAGTTTGAGCCGTCATTCAGCCAATTCATTTCGAAATGCTGCTTTCCATATCGAATTCGATATTATGGCGAGCAGCGATGGATCGACGATGTCAAACGAAAGAAAGAGAAATTGGTGAAAAGAAATGAAAGGAAAAATGAAAAAAAAAAGGAAAATAGAAAATGGAGAGGAAAATTCTTCAAGAGAAAAATTCGCACCAAACGCACCGAATGGAACCGTTCACCGGTGGTGCGGCCCGTTTTCGGTGTATCCATCACCGCCGCTCCGCCCGCAAACACTTGAAACCGTATTCAAATTAAGAAGCAAAACATCACATTATTTATTATTCATGTTGACGTTCGAATACATTAGGACGGTCACATTCTTCATCGAAATCCATAATGTCCAAGTCAGAACGGCACAATGGCCGTTGCTTGCGTCAAACATCACCGCCGCTGCCATCGAAATATTTGCCTCATAAAATTATTATTTATTTTAATGCCATCGGTCTGTTGGTCTCTCTCTTCATCTCCCCCTGACTCCCTCTCACCATTCACTGTTAATTCGTCTGTTGTTGGTATTGCCATAGTCATTGGGCGCCTCGTCCAATGCCAGGAACGAAACGAACGCTTTTCGGTCGCCATAATAAGCCACTATTTAAATTACATGGTTCGGTGATTATGGTGACCATTGTTATTCACAAATTCCGTTATTTTTCTTGCTCCACTCCATCGTCGTACAAATGTCGTCGTCTCATTTCGTTTCCGAGTGAATTTTCCTTTTAAACTAATCTGCGTTGAAAATCTGATAATGGAATCGAACGCAGGCCAATGGTATTCGACACCAAGTGGCCGCCTAAATGGAACCGATATTTCGGTGACTGGTCAAACATCAGCTGAATGACAGTGTCCGATTTCATCTAGTAATTGTCAGTTTCATCGCAAAAGCTCAATACAAATCCTCCAATTATTCAATCCATTGCAGAGTCATTGACTCCTGCAGTGATGCGGCCCAATTGTGAACGGGCAAAATATCTGCAAAAAATATCTGCTCATGAAAAACCGGTTTGAATCGGTTTCAAACTGAACACACATTGTCTGTGCAGTTCGGGTTCAACGTGAAAAATACCGAAAAAGAAGAAAACAGCAGTGGAAAAAAATTGTTGGCGCATGCGCCATAGCACATTGGTGGTTGGCTCGAGTTTGAATTATTGCGGATTGTGTTGTCGTAGAAACCAATTACTCATTCATGTGTTGTAAAATCATGATGAAGAAGTGGAGAGGCCATCAACGGGCGGGGAATGGGTGGATTTGCCTGCATTGCCTGCAAACCGGGATTTTAAGCCATCCCATTCTTTCCCGGAACAATTTACTGCTTGCACCAATGAAAATTAATCAATGATTTCTTCTTTTCCACTTTTCCAGAATAGTAGAACCAGTAGAACGGCGTCATTTAATCATGACGCCTCGGATATAGTTGTGACAATCGTCCAGCCAGATCCATGTGCCTCATGTAAGTATTTTATGATGCTCTCGTGGGTCGTATATTCCAGCGGAATTACTCATTTGGCAATGTAATCAGCACGGCGGAGGGAGATTCACGTTCGACGACTGTGCATGTGTGTGTCTGTGTGTGTGTATGTGTGTGCGTCTAATGTCACATAAACACACGGCGAACAACGACGCTACGCCCCGTGTCATTCACATCAACTTGCTTGATAATTAACGGGTTCACCCCGAAGGTATTCCAATTAATAAAATGCATTTAATTATTCCCAAATGCATGACACACTCGACCCGAAACGATTATCTCGTCGTTGTGCGGGTGGAGACGGGCAATTTCGGTATTTATAAGCTCTTAATTCGCCCGTTTCTTGTTCTCTTGCTTCCTTCTACGGACTACGAACTAAGAACTACGGTTGTTACGAGAAAAAAGCCCCACAGAAAAACTAGAGCAAACCTGCGGAAAACGCAACACAAATTCCTCGATCGTTCACCGTCATCAAACCCGCAAGCCCAAAGACGACCGAAAAAAAGGCCGAAAATACCAAAGCAAATTATGTGAATTTAACGAAAATGTTGAAAATTTATTAAATTAACGGTTACTAAGCACGACAATCACGAAGCGATACTTACACACATATACACATATACACACACACACACACACACTCCATCGTTGACATTTTGCTCTCATGTTTCGATTTTCGGCTTGAGGTCGTTCCGTTCATTTCCTTTCGCATTCAATCAATGGATGGGTTGTCGTTGTTTTGGGTTTCGTGCGTTTCGCCTTTCGATTTTATGATTTACGAAAAGGCCTTGACTCGAAGAAAGGTCTATCGTTGCCGATGAATTATTATGATTGTCATACATGCGCAACCATTTTTTTCCGTCTATTTTCGATTCGCTGCTCGGCAATTTTTGTCAACGTCATTCGCGGCAAATCGATTTGTGTGTGTGTTTTTGGTTGCTGCTAATTAATTCGGGGAGTTTTCCTTGGAAAATTTGTTGCCATAATGAAAAACAAAACAAAAAAAAAACAAAAACAAGAGAAATAAAGCTCAACGGGAATTCTTTTCAACATTCCTCGACGCAACGTCCATTGTGGCGGCACCCCAAAACGATCGTCATTGGGTCGATGCAACAAGCGAACAAGACGCAATTGATTGAATTTCTGGTGATGAGCGGCCGAAAGCCACAACAAGCAAATTGTTTCCTTTCGATTCAATTGATTGAATTTCCCAAACAATTGGCACCACAAAGGGAAAATCACTTGGAGAATGTTGATTACATTGCCAGTGGGGGTGATTGGTGGCTTTGCTGGAAGTGGCGAACGGATGATTGAGGATCTTCATTCATTTGCAGGGCGGTCATGAAAAACGTTGCCCTTGACCGGATTGTTTTGAGCCCCAGTCGTTGTGAAGTTGCCGCGAATTTCTTCGCTGCGATCCTGATTCCTTTTAGAACGACAGGTAAGCAGTTTTCTGGGAGGGAAGGGGGGGTCTATTTGGGGATTTCCATTGATTCATCCACATTGACTTGTATCATTGCAGTTAGCTCGCGGGGCCCGAGCCAGCCGTTGTTCCCACACTTAGGTGGAGGCCTGCTTCGTGCCCCTTTACCACATCATTGTTAGCAGGTAGGTG
>JANSTV010065630.1:0-11345 GCA_027564135.1 Lestremia cinerea
TCATTGAATGATTTCAAATGACCGATTAAGGAAATTATTATCGCATTGACAACAATGGCAAGATTGATTTTCCGGGGAGGAGGAAGGCAACAGGCGGTGCGAGACGTCAGGCAATCGTACAAAAGAGCAGAAAAGGCATGAAAAGGAAGAACTCTCTTTTTGTCACAGACATGTTTCAGAGTTGAATTCAACTCGAACGCAACAGCAGTTGCTTTTCTTCCATTGCAAAAACTCTGCGAGTGAATCATCGACCGTTCCGCTACGCATCTTGCGATCCAACTCGTTCGCCACATTTCTCATTTTCTTTTTCGTTTCCACCAATAGCGCTGAGCCATTTGCTGACATCCCATTACGTTTGGCTGTGATTTATGTTTCAAGTTCAAATTAATGATTTTCTCGCCGCCATAATTCATATTCGCCCATTGATTTACAGTTCGGCAAGCATCCAATCATCGCTAACAATATAAAAAACCATTATTATTGCCACGTTCTGATCGATCCCTCAAAATGCCAATGAATCCAAATGAAAGCACAATTACAATTACAATTTTATAATTAATATGCATTGCGTGTTTCATTAAATTGCCAATGATTTCCTGTCTAACGGCAACTATTCCGCATGGAGGATCAGCAAAATACACACACAGCCGCACTCATGCAAGCTCACAAACGGCCCATTTATGCGGCATTCATTCTATTGATAAGTGTTTGCTGGATATTGCCTGTTTGGGATACTACGGGTCGCTTCCACAATGGACAATTACGAAAACGGACAATTGAGACCTACCTATGGGCTGTATACTGTTTGTGATTAAATTTCCCTCAATGTTTCGACACACTAAGCATTTAATCAAATTATTAACAAATTTTCCAACCTCAAATAAACATTTTGTGGCGATGCAGGATTATAATATATATGCCAGATATTGCTGGCCATATCTCGCCTTTACTCTATTTCTCTCCATCTCGTGTTCTCCTTCTCTCCCTGCTGGCAATGGTGCCTCTGCGGCCGTGCTGTGTACCACTGTTATTCGTTGATGTTGGACACGGCTAATACGAAACAGAAGAGACAAGAAAGTATTCTTCGTCCGTTTCAGTGCTATTGGGAACATGGTCATGCTGATTCGAAATTCTGTTGTGAATGGTTATTGTGTATAAGACATACATTGGTGTCCTGTTGAATTAGTATTCGGTTGAGCATCAGCATTGGCACCACCGTCAGCACCAAAGAAGTCCATGCGACAAGGGTTCATCCGATGAAGACGTTGCTAATTATGGGCCCAGCTATCGTTCACTCAACATGACTGTTCTGCTTTTGGCCATTGGCATGGACACCGGCTGTGCTGGCATTGACTTGATGCCATCAAACACGATGTCACTTTGAGACGATCCCTAACACATAATCGTCATCATCACCCGCAGCAACATCAGTGGCAGTTAACCATTCTACAAGGTGCTTTATACAAAATATATTATTATGATTATATGATTTGTAATAGCGGCACAAAATACAAATACTGCATGAAAGCCCATTCAATGTGCCTGCGTCGTTATTGGGGTGAGTGTGGCAGTGAGAGAGTGGAATTGTAATAAATTATGTGTCAGTCTCATCTATAGATGAAATTTGTAAGAAAATGTGTTTATATGCCAACCCGAAATATGTCGTTTTCCCGTATATCAACTGCCAACCGCCAGCTAGCTCACCAGTCACCTCAATACACATACACACAGCCACAGAGAGAGAAAGAGAGAGAGACATGTGTAAACCGGCTATTGCATGATAAAGCTCTCACACGCCTCATATTGGTTGACATCTGGGCTTCGGGACAGCGGTCTGACCTTTGCCTTTATAATTAAGAATCATGATTTATTGCTGTGCACGTGTTTTCAATGGAAACAGATTCATCGTATTGTTTCATCATCATCGTGACGATCATCGTAATCATCGTTGTCGTCGTCGCCATGATCATCGGCGAATGAACGTGGTTGCTGTACTTTGGCCATCGTCATTGTTGTCACCACAGTTGACCGCCTTCCTGAACAACTTCATTTTGACAGACACACAATAAACTCATCATATTTGCCTTTATTATTAACGACAGAGAGGAAAAAACCCTCCCCCGCAACACTAACTCAGTCACTGAACCAAAGACAGCAACCGAATTGAGATTACACAGCAAAGTCAAACAACAACATTTGGCTCCAACTCATCATCTCGTCGTCGTCGTAGTCGTCATCATTGGCCGAGTGTTCATTGTATGTGTGTGATGACTTCATAAGCTCAGCTCAGCGCGTCAAGCAGCAGAAAAAACCCAAATGGGCAAAGGTATTGTTTGCGTTTGACATTAAATAGACCAAATTTACTTTTCAAATTATGTTTGCCGGAAAGGACATGCATTCTGTCAGCAAAAACCGAAGGTGTCTGCGATGAGTAGTGATTGTTATGCGACTTGATTGGCCCCTTTGAATTGGGTGCGTTTTCGCAATATTTACAAAACAACAATATCGAATGGATGGCAATTTGAAAAGTTTTTCACTTAAAAAAGTTTAAGAATGGGCGAAGGGACGGTGAATGTTTGTGGGTGAAGGAGTGAGAGAGAGGCAGAGAGAGATGAGAGGACCATGTGAAAAAGAGCGGCCAACGGTACTTTGAAATTTTTCCACACGCACAAAAAATATCAAATGAATGCGATATTGGCTCAAGTTGGCGTGCCCTCGAACGGGCGGCCATCGCCAATACTTCGTTGGCCCGACGCCCGCTGCGAGTGAATTCATTCGGTTCTCTTTTACTTTTCATTCTTTTCGTTTATCAAATTTGAAGTTGTTAACTTTCAAATCAAATTTGTTTGGTCGATAAAGATCCATTCAGCATGCCCAATTGCTGGTAACACTTTCGTTGTTTGCTCGAGAAAAAATCTCCCTCGTTGGCTGCCTTCATCGCTCATCTCCTCGAACTTTAATATTTACATTATTCCTTTTCATCGTTTTCGTTTTTCATAAATGTGCAGCGCCGAGGCAATGAACCGTCCATCATTGAGAGAATTTTAATGTACTCTAATCGAATGGCTTGTCTGCGATAATGGACTACACCCAAAGTAGGATTATTTATGGGGAAAAATGAGCGAATTTTTTCTTCATTCCTACGCAAAAGCTCAAGCGAGTGGAAAGTCGCAAAAGTTTTTTAATTATGAATTATATATCGATTTTCGGTGAATCGATTCCCATTTCGAGAGTGTGAAATGTTGGTGAAAGGCATCACTTTGC
Source organism: Lestremia cinerea (assembly GCA_027564135.1). NCBI lineage: Eukaryota > Metazoa > Arthropoda > Insecta > Diptera > Cecidomyiidae > Lestremia > Lestremia cinerea. Next base: position 3,265 of record JANSTV010065630.1, read on the forward strand.
ACAGATCGTTTTCATTTTTTTCCTTCTTTTCGGAAGAAAATCGAAAAAGTTTTCATCTTCAACTAAATTCAAATCAAACTAAAACGTGACGCTGTCGACAAACATTTGCATTGTTTTTATGGCCTCATCGGCGAGATCGAAACGCTTATCAAGTTAATAATTAAGAATTCATTAAAGCTTCGACTCATTCATGACGGCATCAGGCATCAACTCCGAAAGCAACCATTCAAACAGGAATGAAGAACGGAAAAATCATAAGAAAATTTAACAAACAAGCCGTCAGCTCAAATTTGAATATATTTTTTTTGTTTTTCTGTTTTTTTCCTAATTTTTTTCGCGGGAAAACAACATGGAAGCCAAAAAAGTTTTTTCATTATGGATTAAGGGCATGGTGCTCGTCGCCGGGGATACACGTCAAGTTAAGAAACAAAGAAAGAATGAGAGAGAAAGACAAAGAGAAAGAAGACAGGCTGGATCCAGCAAGTTGATTTATTGACTTCAAAGCTCATCACCGGGGAATTCTCAAGGAAGAATTATGTAAAATCTGCAAAACAGGTCGAACTTGATACAAAACAGCCCGGAGTTCACGACACGATTCGGAGTAAATAATTAAGAGCATGAATGCTGCATGAACACTTAATTGATTGGAAGATATCGATTTGGTTTGAGTGAACCCCCATCTGCGCACAGCCTCAGTGCTTTTCTCGTCCTTGCTTCCAGTTTCTTCTAGAAAATCAATGCTCTAACATTATTCAAATGAAGGAAATAATGTTTCATAAAAAGAAAAATTCCGTTGGCATCATCATTATCGCATTTCACTTGATCTGCACAATTCCCCTTCAATATTCTCTCGAGTGTTCTTCACTGAAATCATGTAAATGTCTATGCCGATGAATTTGCATGCAATAAATTCACTCTTGGGCTCACGAAATTATGTGCGAATCGTCGATTATGTAATGCATACAAATACATGGTTCATCTTCCAGAGCAACGCATAGTCACATGAACACACGCACACACGCACACTCTCACCACCAAACGTGCTGTAATTTCAATTAAAATTCTATAAATCTTGCAAATTACTTACTTAATTAAGTGATTACATCAAGCATCGCACGAAAAAGGACGGCGCAGCGTCTTGTAAGCGGTATGCGTTCCGGTGGCATGTTTCAATTTCCCAACTTGCATATTCTAATAAGATTATTTAATGCAAACTAGCCAAAAAATCTCCAACAACAATGACAACCTATTCGAAATATCGTCATTTCAAACTGTGGCAAAACTCAAGTGTTGATGCTCTTCGTTTCGCTGGCTGTTGGTTGCGCGCGCTCCAAACTGTTGGCAGACTATTAGCGCTGTCGTCAAAATTCTCAATGAGTTGAAGGTATTATAATTCCGTGTTTGAAGTAATTCAAAATGAGATTGTTATCAAAAGTCTCCATTTCATTAAGCACATCTAGAGACGGAAACACACAGACGGAGACAGCAATACAACCGGCAAGAGTGGCAAAAGTAATGGCACAAAGTGAACGCCAGAGAAATGCGAAAAATTCGCTCATCATTTTCGTTGCAAGTGCCGTTTTTTTCATCTTCTTCCTCTGGCTTCCACCTCGCAGAAATATCATCATCATCACTCCCATCACTAACAGTAACCTCATTCACGTCGACCCAGTGTCGAGCCAACCGCCAATACCGACATCATCAACATAATCATCATTTTCATCTGCGTGCAAAACAGTTGAACAATCTTCCAATGACTCATTCCCAGGGCATGCAACCACATGGGTGGCTTATTGATGGCATCAAGCGGACGGGAGTCGGATGAGTGAAAGAGACGGTGCGAATGAGAGAGAGAAAAAAATGAACGCGAAAGAAAAAGTATTATGTATCAACATCAGGCGTGTGATTATCAACCATATATTGTAGACATTCCGATGAGTTTTTCCACACTTGAAATGTGTAAAGGCAAGTGGCATGTAAATAGCTGAGCTAAGAAACCATTTAAAAACACTTTTCCAGCAGCTTAAGCTTATATTATTATATGGGAAAATTTAAATATTCCACACCGTAGTATCAGTGCCAGAAAACCATTCACCAACATCAGAGCCAGCGACAACACGAAATCGTGTGGCGGAATGGCATCAGGCAGCAGTGGCAAGGAGCTTGGCCGCTGAGAGAATAGTGGCAGAAATTCACTGACATCGCAAAATATAAGTCCTTTTTTCTGTTGCTTTTATTTTTCGCATTTTTATTCAGCTTTTCTTCTTCTTCATCTCCTTTCGTTCTGCCCTTCATTCGTTTGAGTTGGGTTCGTTTGCTTCCTCTTTTCATTCAGTCGAAAGTGGCAAAATGCGCGCGCGAACAAACGGCAAAGCGTAGAGGAACGAACGTACAACAAGTTGAGCTAGTCGGAGAGGAAGGTACCGCCGATGTGCTCGGCGAAGAACAAACATACTGCTAAACATTAAGAATCTTCAACTCGCTCATGAATAAATAAACGTAATAAACAAGATTCTTGCTTTTTTCCATTCTCATTTCGTTCCGCATATTTTTCGTTGTTTTTTTCTTCTTCTCCTCATTTTCCGTCTCTTTCGTTCAATCTCTTGTGCTATCATTTTCTTGGGTGCCTTTTATTTTGCTGGCACCAATGCCCTGTGCCTGGGCCATATACACCGGGCGAGGAAAGCTTTGCCAGAGGAGAACTCTATTCGATTGCCATGCGGAATGCGAATGGAACATAACACAGATATTTGGATGAAGGTGGCAAGAGACCGGCATGAAGACACCACCAGTGGCGGGCCGTTGGTAAATTTGCATTTTTCTAGAATATTCCATAGCGCATATAATGATACTTTAAGAGCACTTAACAATTTAGTATTTAAAATACACAATGCGAAATGAAATGGATGCCTAAGGAGGTGCGAGAGCGGGAGAAGGGAACAAAGATTGGGAGGGAGGCTACCCATGTGGAGAGTACGGGACGCAATCGGTGAAGGACATGCCGGGATCACACCGCAGCGGAGAATGCAAGTATCGCCTCTGTCGGTGAATATAATAATGTGTAATTAAATAACAACAATAATTTCTCGTTGAAACCGTTGTGTGTTGGACGCTTCGCTTTTCCAGAGGATTTTAAACACACAAATTTATTTATTGTTTGAGATGTCGGCACAAAAAGGACCTATTCTATTTGGCCAAAGAAAATATTATATTTTATAATGAAATGTTATGCTTTGCCATTGAATTTTTCTTATTATTTTCTCTCATTTTTTTTTTCGGCCATGCCTAAAAGGTATGGCAATTTCACGTTACTCATAACTCAGACACACATACAGTGACCCGGTTCGGGCCCAAACAGAATATAAATAAAATTCATGGGCTTTGCAATTCAACAAGATCCTCGTATAATGTAACCTCATCCGTCAAGTGATTAAGCGTACGGAAAAAGTGGCGGCACTCGCATGGCAAGTACAGATCGATGCAGAGGTTTCGAAAAGTTTCTCATTTCGTGGAGAAAATTGAAATTCCGTACGTTCGGTGCTTACGATATGCGAGTGGCGTAGGCATACGTCGCATGTGACCGCTTTCGTTATTTTGATATCATTTTTTTTTCATCGTCTAATGTACTGTCATTTCGGGCCGGGAAATCGACTAAGCACCCATCTCGTGCACATCTGACTCATGACGAATTTATCGATTAGCTTTGTTCAACGCACCACGTTGCCGACCTACTCAACCCGTCTACGTCAATCCAACAGACATTGTCGTCACATAAACAACAATGAGGGCTATAAAATCCAACGTAAACGATCAATTGATAACGCACGGTTCGCTCAAACGCGATCTCCACTGAACAATGACCGGACAAAAATAGCATTTTGACACTTTTTTCTCTCTGTTTCTCTTTGAGTTCTCTCTTCGCACAAACGTAAAATCAACTCGCTAATCATTTGTGATAATTTGTGAATAATTTTGATGCGACCCATTCTTATCAGCTAAAAGTTATTCATTGTTTACTCACCGCTCAAAGTGACAGACTACAGGCATTAACCTCACCTTTGCGTCTTTGAATGAATGAATGAACAAACGAACGAATCGCAATACAAAACAATCAACGTCGCATCAGTCCTTTTATTCTCGATTAATTTTCTAACAAACGCATTATGCTGCCGTGACTTTTGCCCTTCGTTTCGGGCACAAAAATCAAAACGTAGAAGGCACCAGCAAAGCAAACGGCTCCAAAGAAAAACATGCACCCGTCCATGCCCATGTAGAGGATCATCAACGGGAAGAATTTGCCCAACGCAATGGATAGAATCCATGTGAAGGTGACGCAGGCCGATATGGCCGGATCTCGAATCTGCAAAAGTGAATGGGAATGAAATCGCGACAGTTCTGATTTATTCAATGCGTCAATTTACCTTGTCGGGCATTATTTCATTCAAAACAATGTACGGCACGCCCAGCAGGCCAATGGAGCACATGAAAACCGCAAATGAAAACGAAGCGACCGGAATCCATTTAAAGTTTTCCAAATAAATTTTGAATAAATTATACGCTGCGAGCGAGGACAAACCGAAACCAGTTCCGAAAGCTGACACGGAAAGCAAAAGCTGAAATCGAATGGAATTTTTCGGTTGATTAATCGCCGTGTGAATGTTAATAATATTTTACCTTTCTTCCGGCACGATCGCATAAATATGTTGCGAATATGCCCGCAACCAGCATGATCACAGCCGTTATGATTGATGATTCATCTGGGGACATATGCGATCCGGATTCTTTGAAAATGGCCACGGTGTAGGCCATCATTGTGAAGCATCCGTTGAGGATGTTCAGTCCGCACAAAATGAATCCAATGAGGAAGGCCTTGCGGGGAACTGGCGCCACTGCGGATAATGTGAAAGAGAGGAGGTCTTTCTCCGAACAAACAAAGGTCGAGGTTTCATGAACTCACAGAAATCGGCCAAGGTTACCTTATTCGAAGGCTTGGCAGTGTCTTCATCCATTTTGGCGAGATCATCCTTCGTGAGTTCCTCCACATTCTCGGCAGTGATAATTTTGCCGTCTTTCAGTTTTTCCAATTCTGCCTCTGGCTCCCAATTCACACCTCGATAGAACCGCAATGATTGCTCCCCTTCCTGACAATGGATTTTCCAGTGATTTATCTCCCTTCAAGCGTCTGCTTCACAACGACTCACCTTCGATTTGGGCCGCCGCAACAGGAATTCCGGAGATTCTGGGCAATATCTGAACATCACCAGAAACAGAATCGGCAAAGCTATGAGTATTTTCGCTTGCATTTCATATGAGCAATAACATGCCAAGATGAACGACAGGAGGATGCCACCATTGTAGGCTAGCATAAAAATTGACCCCAACGTGCCTCGAATGCTGAAATTGATACGACATTAACCGTCCGTCCACTCGAGTCAACCGAAAAATCCTACCTATCGTCAGCGATCTCAGACACAAACAATGGAATCAAAACGAATCCACTGGCACCAACAATACCGGCACAAAATCGCGATACGTACAAATAGTATACATTCTGTGCGAACAATATCAGCAACCAACTGAGCTAAAACAAATGTTTTGCTGTTAGACGTTTGAGTTGAAATGGAAAGTGACAATTGTCGAATTACAATGTGCGGAATAGCGGAAAGTAACAGCAGATTTTTACGCCCGAATCGCTCTGTGGTGCATCCAAACAGAATATTGCCGAACAATCCACCGATACTGATCAATGAAACGCCCCACGATGCCTGATCCATATCCAGAGGCCCAGACGGCAACGGGGTCTCATCCGTTTGGAGGATCATGAAATTCTTGCTGGCCCAGCCAGCTGATGTGCCATAGGCCAACATCAGGATGTTGCCTGAAATGCAACATCAAAACCATTCGTGATCGATGGCCGTTGTTCCGCTGGATCTACTTACAGCATATCGCCGAGAAATATTGGTTGCTACTGGGTCGATTAAACATGGCTATGTTTGCGAGCGCACGCAAAAAAAACACCGAAACCGACTGGATTTCAGTTTCGAATGGCTCTGCGCCAAATGCTGATGCAAAAACTTATCTAACTGACTACGTGAATTACTTTCGCTTGATTTCTGCTTGTTTTGTCATTGTTCTTTTTTCTTTTTTCTTTATTTCGTTTCATTGCATATCAGATTGACTAATGAGTGGTGTTTTTCACGACTGTTATCGTGAGTATTTTCAAGATTTGAAATATCATCGAGTCGAAACAATGAAAAGATAAATTGCCGCCGGCCGTGGATTGGGTTTCGATGATAATGAAAGTGCGTTTTATTGTTGGCTCGATGATGTTGAGCAACGGTACAATGATCGAGGTCATGCTGTCTGTCCGATTCACCCATTGAGGATCAATGAGCGCCATTGATGCCGGCGAACTTGACCCCAATTCCATCGCCAAGTTCATGGGGTGTTCCGGTGGTTTTATCTCGTCTTGCTGGCGACCAACTAGGCGAATAGAAACGTATTTGCTTTGGCTTATCGACTTTGGCGCGATCGTTTCAAGATTTGATCTCGACAGAGGAAATCAACGTAATTGTTATCGCTATCGAACTTGCGGTACAGATTTGGTTTTGAGTCTAATCGTCACGCGTAGTAAAGAACCGTTGTCAACAGCCTGGACGATATGTCAAAGACTCTTCCGGGGGCCAATCATGCGTTATCGATTCAATTAACCAGATTGATGAATCGACGGCGCAACAGCCAGACTGAAACGCCCACCATTTTTTGCGAATACAAATTATTTTCACTGGATTTCAAGTTTGACATCGACGGAATTGCGTAGACAAATCGCTTACGTAGAACAATCCAAGCGTCAGTCTGCTCATGAGCTCCGGAGAGTATGACTGCGGTTGACGAGACGATTGATTGTGTATCGCAGCGGTGTCGAGACTCTTTTAAACACCTTATCGGCCTTTCTGTGAAGTTCGTGGAAGATTCAAGTACAGTTTTCGGGGCTCCTTGTGGAATAATCGAATTGATCTCAATCGGTTTTTTTCTTCTTCTTCTTTGTTGCTGAATCGTCAACTTTTCAATCAAATCGAACAATTGCGCAATTTGCAAATGAATAAATGCGATTAATCTCACCGTAGGGAATGGGCAGAGCTGTGAGTGCGGTTGTTTGAATAAGAAATCGACAAAATTGATATTTTGTTGACGAATCATTCATGCGAATAAATGCATTATTCATTTTCACACCCGGTGGATAGTGCTTGAGAGTTCCATTCACCGAGCAACGAAACTTTTCCATTGTTATTCTTATTTTGCAAATTAGACGGCAGAATGAGAGATGGCAGAGCAGAGCAAAGAAAAAAATGACACTTCCATCACAATGAAAAAGAAAGTTTCTTGAAGGCATTCCATTATTCTTTTGAGCGATGCAAAATAAAAGAAAAGAAGAAAAAGCAGCGATGGAATTGTTGACGATGACAAAATAAGAGCGAAATACGGCGGAGCAAGCGAAATTTGTCGCATTTTGTTACCCACTTATTGTACATTGTTGAACAGGTGAAGTTTTTCTGTCTCTTTCCCACCTTTCGTTGTCTTCTTCTTTTTTTCGCTGACTCTGGCATTTTTCGCTTCCTTTCGCTTCGTTTCGTTCCACCCGGTCTCACTCTCTCCGTTTTCATTTGAATCTTGTCGTGGTGTCTCGTGCATTTCTTCGAATGAATTTCGCATGCACGAAATGTAAGTAAAAGGATGTGATATTGTTTTCATTTTCCAACCAGTTTTTCATTTTGAATGAAAACAATATCACTTTGCAGAATTTACTTTTTCTAATGTCGCTGTTTAAACGGAACTCTTGTGAAAAGGGCGTACGTCAAATGTTCTCTTTGTTTTTGTCTCGAAAAAAGAGAGAACAAGTAGAAATAGTTGAATTTTAAAGCTGCTGAAAGCTGTGGTTGAAAGGAATGGAAAACTGGCAAACTGTATGCGGTCGATGCCGAGTATGGCGCTAACATTTGACACAAACATTACTCGAGCCGGAATTATGCGACCCGAATTTTTCAAATTCCCCAAGAAATAGCGTAAAATCTGATAAAATA
>JANSTV010065641.1:0-11339 GCA_027564135.1 Lestremia cinerea
CACCCACACCCACACCCACACCCACACCCACACCCACACCCACACCCACACCCACACCCACACCCACACACACACACTAGGAAAACTGGAAAATTCTTAGCAATTCCCGCGCAATTCCCTCACGAACAGATAACGAGCACTTCGCGAACTCGCTGGAATGTTACGCGCATCGTTCTTCGATTTCAAAATTTCGAAGCATTCAGTTCCAGAACAATTCATCAGCTCCCTCCTGACCCAAAATTGACCAAGTCCGTTCAGTATCAGCCCGGAATTTCTGCTTGCCGTGGGGGTCATGAAAATGCAGAATTCACCAATCCCTACCCTTGAGTACTCAAGTACGAAAATAATTCAAACTTCATTTAAATTTCGATTGCTTATTCTATTCATTCACGGGATGATTTTAACATCGAACGTATCGCGTTGAAATTTCGCTATGGTTACTTCAAAAGCAGCTAGTTTTCAATGACGAGGTCGCTCAAACAACATCGTTTCTTCCAAAGAATGTCGTTTGAGAGTGAAAACTGACGCTCTATGAACCCTGACGAGGGCATGAATATAGGATTCTTGAGGTTTTGATTGGTAGTAGACTACAAATGGGAGAAAATCTCCCAATTATTCTTCTTCTTCTGACCGTCGTAAGCGGCGGTCACACTTTGTAAGATTGCGATTAATGAATAAAGCAATGAACATTGAAGAAGTCAACACGCGTGTATTTGTCGTAAGGAATCTTCGAGCTCCTTCAGGGTAAATCACGATCTGATTCTCCGCAAAAAATCGTGATTCACGATTTTTTGCGGAGAATCAGATCGAATTTGAGTCTCGTCCGATGGCATTTCAGACATTCGTATCGTCGTTCCGAAAAAAATCGATGAACGTGGATTCCCGAACGAGGGTGTACGAGTGTGCCAACACTGTACCGATCGCTGTCCTAACGGAATGGTTGTCGATCTCGATTACAACGGAGCGAAGAATATCTTGTTCATCGTCGGCATTCCCCATCTCAATGGCGAGTCAAACAACCTGTTGCGCAAGCCACCGGCTAATCCGACGAACGCACCGCCACCACCTCGAACGTAATCGATTAACTTAAAAACCCACATTCTGGAGATTTATCGGTTGTGCGTATCCATATCTTCAATATGAATGATGAAGTGCCAATCGTTACGCCTTCAGGCATGCTAGACACGGATTCATAGTTCCGTCGTCTAAGGGGGGAGGAAGTAAATTTAATTCCTCCCAGTAAGTATTTTCATTTGAGGCACACCAGAAATGTATCAATGTCAATGTTTTACAATTGATTCAACCAAACAGCGGAGAATTATTTTTAATTTTCGCGCATACGGTGCTTGGCTCAATGGTTCAAATCTATATTCAATTGAGATCAATAATTTTTATTCAAATGCCTATTTTGGCTGCAATAGATTTCAAAGCGAAGAGAGAAAGAAGGAGATGCACGCCACGGGAAGATGCGATGTCTAGGAATTCTATACATCGTCTTGCTCGTTATGGATTGTTCCATTGCCACATTCATTGATTAGTTATCTTCAAAAATATGACCTTCTGCTCAAACTCACCTGAACTCAAGCTCGATACACTCAGAGAAATCTACAAACATACGGCGCGAATAGTGGAGACGTTTCAAGTTGTATCCTAAATTGTGAATATTTAATGAAATATAAATAAAAGAAAATGTGCAAGCAAAATAAACCTGCTTGTAGAAAATATTGTTGTTCGTTCAACTGGCTTAAACAGCACCGTTGAAAACACGAGCAACATTCGAGAGAAAAATGTCTAGAACAGTAAACTCTTTTCCCATTGTCGATTCTCCCCTTCTTCTTCTTTTTCTTCTTCTTCTTTTTCTTCTTCTTCTTCTTCTTCTTCTTCTCCTCATATATATGCCAAATTGTGTTGCGCTGATGCCGTTGCTCGCGGTGATATGTTGGTGGTGTTGTAGCTTTATTTATACATTTTTTGTTTTCAGTGTATTTAGCGCGGATTGTGATTCGCTAGACGTTGTAAAATTGCTTTACAACCCTTCGGGGACTACCAGCAATGCGCTCACGAAAAAAATAAGGAGCAGTCATCTGGCAAGCAATGACAGCGACGATGGCAGGGATGCTCACCAATCACAAATGAAAGATACAGCCGTGAAGACGATACCGAATAGCCATTGAATAAATTACATGAAATATCGTCCTGTTCGATGACGATGACGATGACGATGACCACGACCACGACCACGACGGCGCTGGTAATGTCGATGAAAGTCATCGCAAGAACGGAAGTGTACATAAATACAAAGGAAAAATAATAAATTAATTATTTAAAGAAATAGCTCTTCGGGCAAGGCCCAGAGGAGCGGCACAGCGAAAATAGGAAAAAATGTCAGTTGAGAAAAGATTTGAAACCAAAATAACAACACTTGTCGAACGGCTGGTAACCATAATATGAAGCGTGTGATCGAAGGGTGAGACACGTTGCAACATTTCTCAATTTGCTCATGCATCGTTAGAAATGACTGAAACAATAATTAGCATTTCTTTGGAAGCCACGTTTCTCCTGGTCCAATCATTTTTGGCTCGGATCGTTGTGAACCAACGCAAATGAATGAAGAATGGGATCGACTGTCGGGATAATTCACTTGCAAGCAATTGAACGAATCGCATCTAGAAAAACCTAGATTTCCGCCAGCATCGACTACGTTTCACTCTTATTATTCATTTGATGCCGAAAATATAATAAGATTTCGTTGGTGAACCCGGCAGACAAGCGCTATGTATTCATTCATTAAAAGAAAAGAACCATAATTTCAGTTAACGATCATCCTCTCGATATGAACACCCAGGAGGCTGGCAGCAGCGAGTCGAGTTCGCAACATTTCGAACGTGTCCAAAGAATATGCTATGCCAAACTAGTCACTATCATCATGATCGTAATCGTGTTGTATTTATACTCATTCATATCATTAAGGAGAATCAAGAGAGATATTATCAACAGAGCGGTAACATAAATTAATTTGAGATAAAAATCGGTGGAGGAACGGGAAAAAACTTCGCAGATAAATGTCGGAGGAAGGAAAATTCGTATGCAAATTGAAATACCTTATCAATTGAATGATGTTACGTAGATGACGATAATGTTTGGGTTGATGCTACTAATTCGACTGCCGCTATGGCTGGCGATGGTGTTGATGATGAATGGCAAGACAACGTGTCAACGTGAATACATGGAATACCATTGGCAGCGACGGCAAGCAACAAGAGAAAACAGTAGGCAAAAAAATGAGAAGAAGAAGAGAAAATCGGAAGAAGAAAACGCACGAGGAAAACCAAATTGAGTTGTTTAATGGCATGAAGCGAATGCTGACGACGAACAGGAAATGGCTTGGTTGCTGGTGCGACTAATGAATAGCAAGGTTCTGTTAAAGGCGGATATATTATAACGGTAGGAGATATAGAGTAATAGATACGAGTGAAATGGCAAGAGAACGGTAGCTACCGTTAGAGATTGTTACACGGTGTATTTTAATACGTAAATTGACAATACATAAATTGATCTTATAGCGGAGGAAATTGTCATTGTCGGTATTGTCATTGGCGCAAGAGCGGGCAAGCAGAGGAACATCGGCATACAACTGAATGGGATGGTGGAAGTGGAAGTGGAAAGATGATATCGATGGGGTTCGGTTCGGTTCGGTTCGGTTCGGTTCGTCTTCATACCACAAGAAAGAAAACGAGGACTAAAAACATCGCAAGATAAACGCAGACTAGACGTCATCAACTTGACAGCAATTGGTTAAAACCGAACACGGAGCGAGAATGATATCAGTGGTGCATTGAATATAATTAAATTATTGACTAAAACTCTAAGTGAATTTTGTTGTGCCATTTTGATCGAAAACGTGCTGAAATAACATCGCAGAGAGGATGGCTGTTGCCATTCTTGCTGGTTGAAAGCAAAAAGCCCTACGAAATCCATCGATGCCCTCATGGCCTTCGGTACTCCGAACATCAAATGTGGGTTCGTGATGTTTCGTTTGTAATGCTCAATATGGTTGAGTGACCCATGCTAACCATCTTACGGTCTTACGGTCTTACGGTCTTTGGGAGCCCAAGCAAAATACTTTGAAATGTTGATTATTTCTTCTAATTTTTTTTTCGAAAATAAATTTCCAAATATCTAATTATTTTAATGCTCTCCGCTAAGCGCATATTCGTGTACAGATGTTGCTACATTTTTCTTCGTTTCTCGTTCATTACCATCCGAAATTATTTATCGTAAATACATTTCTAAATTAATTTATATTCTTTTGGGAATTTTCCGTGTGCGTGATAGAATGTAATTTTATTTGATCGAAACGGAGAGAATAAACGAAACAGAAAAATTGAAAAATGTGGAGGAAAACGCGGCCAACAACGAACGGATAGTTGAATTACGCAACGTATAAATTTACCAAAATTAAAAAAATTAAAATAACTAAATGAGTTGTTATGGATTGACGATCGTTCAAGCGAAATCATTTCGGACTGACAAACGGGCGGTGTGTATGATGATGGAATTTCGAGCAGAGCTCATTAGCATTTATCGGAGTTAAAATCGACATCGAAATCGTATTGGATAAAATGCGAAATTGCATTTTTTTGCAAATCTATTTCCTTACAAAAACTGATGGATTTGAAAAACATAGGATCGAATAAGTTAGCGAACACGATCGTGGTAACGTTTCAGTGACGTTGCAGACACGTTCTAGCGACGATGTTGTGTCGTCGTCATTTGGGATTCACCCCAGGAGGTGTTAGCTCTTGAAAAAAAATCAGAATTATAAAATCCGTGCGATTTGCCATCTCTCCAAATGTATCGCAGCACTTTTAACTCACTCTCGTGAGTGCAAGTTAACTGATACAAGCCACATTTTTTCCAAAAATCAGAGTTTGTGTGTGCACACACTGTTACGGACCCCGGCGCACTGGAAGGGTTTGGAATCGCGATCACAATGGTGCCTCCGTCGGAGGCAGGAACAGACTACTGTTTCGACCACCACAAGTGTTGACTGCTACGCCGAGAGGTTAAGCTACCAATATGACGACTTACAGAGTGTTTGGATGTTTTCTGAACGCCGACAGGGATGACAAAAATTCAAAAATTTGAGGAGGATCAAGTAAAATTTCGTGCGGATCAAAGTAAAAAAGTTCAAACACAAATGAGATGTCGAATCGGAAAAAAATTTCAAATGAAACTATTTTTCAAACATGAAGTGAAAAGCTATTACATAATGGTTTTCTGTCGTCCCATTCTCATTCGGTTTGATTTGACTTTTTACTTTGTCTTTTCCTCTTCCTCTTTCTCCTCCTCTTCCTCTTCCTCTTCCTCTTGCCTGAGCAATACTCTTCCGTACACATGTTCGACATAATGAAAAATTGAAATGCAATAAATCAACATAAATGTTATATCAGCAAAAAGCAAAAAAAAAATATTCGATGGACTGCATTCTGAAATGCGCATTCTGCTGTTTTCACTCATATGCACGAACTTTCCGAGCGAAAATAAACAAACGAATTGTGAAGAGCATCGAACAAGTGGACGAATGAATCAAAACGGACGAGAGCAAAATGGAAAAGAGAACGACGAGCAAGCAAAATGAGCAAGAAATAAATAAAAAAAGAAGAAGAAGAAGAAGAAGAAGACGAAGATGAAAAAAAACTAAACGAAATTGAACGGAAATGAAAATGAAAGAAGAGAAACGACATTTAATCCCTCCAAATTGTTTATTGCTTCAAGTAATTTTCTTATTTGACTCATCTATTTTGTGTGTGTTTTTTCTCTTGTTGGTTCAATGTATTTTTGGGTTTTCCTGTTCTGTGCTCTATGCCATGTCCGGGACGGACAATATGGCAAGGCAACACACAGCACTCGACCGGAACCGAAGCGAACCGAAGCGAACCGAAACGAACCGAAACGAACCGAAACGAAACGAACCGGTCCGAACCGAACCGATTCGAACCAAAACGAAGCATAGTGCAAAGAAAGACGTGACAGTGACAAATATTTTCAATGAATAACATTAGAAAATTTGCTCGTGCTATTCCGTGTTGGTGGGTCTTTTTGTGCGGAATTTTATTTTCTTTTGGCTCGATACTTGTTGTTTTTCATTTGCTTCTATATTTCATTCGGCGGGGATGACGCGCAAAACACGGTTTTCAGTGATGCACACTGACAATGAATGGAATCGACCAAGATGAAATGAATGAAATATATGTAATTGAGGGGATGAGGCAAGAAGCGAGAGAGAAACAAAGGAGCTATGTGATGAAACCAACGAGCCAGAATGGTTAAGAGCCACGAAATGACAAATTTCAATAATATCCCCTTTGGGATAATTATAGTTATCTGCAGCATAATCCTGATGGCTTAGCTGTGTTATGTAACTGTTTCTTCTCCATCAACCTCCGTCTCCGTTTTGTATGTCCGTGTCTCCGTTATCTGGCGTCTTTCCTCCACTTCCATATTCATCTTATCTGATATCGTCGGCGGTGGGTAAAATGAACGCACTTAAGCATTACTTTCGTAAGTATTTTTATTTGGTTATCTCGCAGCGCGTCAACATTAATGCTCATCATATGTGAAGATTTAATTTTGCTCATGTGGCAGATGGACGAAAGAGGGGGTTTGTGTGTAGAGTTGGCGATGAAGGTAAGATAACTGACACGGTTGTCTACAGCATTTAGTATGGTTCCTGTTTACCGTTGCACACCACTTCATACTTTGTGACAACAGAGCGAAATATTGTGTGTGTGTGTGGGGGGGGGGGGGGGCGAAAGGGGGGGGTGCGCTGTTATTCCAATGCCTAAGTTCAGCCCGAAAAGTTGTTCATCTACGGCGCTAAGTCTGCCACGGTAGCGCGAAAAGGTTTACGTTTCGCGTGAAAATTCTAAATTCCATCAAAGAATAAAGCTGAAACTTTGTCTGCTTACATACGTAAACAAAATGAATCATTTCGATTATGGTTGATAACTCTCATATAACTGACGTTGCTTTTGACGCCGAACGGCGACGAATAACAAAAACAACCGCTTAGAAGATGCTGCTAGCAATTGCTGAAACTTCTCACCAATTTGTCTCGGACAAACTATTGATTCCGCTTTGGCATTCACCATTTCGGGAGTTGTCTCTTCGCTTTCGAAGTTGAACGCTGAAGTCGCGCCAAAATTATGTGCGACAAATCAAAACGGGCTCAAATGAGAAATTATGAATATGAAATGCTATTTTGCTCCGGTCAAACAGGGTCAAGCCACGAATTTACTTCAAAAGCCAGTTTTCCATTCATTGCGAAACGAAGGTTCCAACGCGAACATACTTTACGGCCCGGCCCGACTGTGGTCCAAATATGCCATGGTGGCAACGGCAAATGAATTATGTCGGGCAGCATAATAATATATGTTTTCGCAGCAGTCTAATAATAATATAATATAATTAATATATTTATCTAAATTATGAACTTTATTTTTGGTGTCCCATTCAGAGCTTGTCCAGATTTTTCCCCATGGAAATGCTAATTTGTTGAAATTCGCTTACATTTTGGCTAACATTTGGTGGCGTGGCGTGGCGTTTTCTGCTCATTGCCATTCGTTATCGCTATAATGAATATGAATATATCTTTAAAATAAATGCTTGAATATTAAAAATGTATCAAGTTGTCCTTTTGCACAGCCTTTCGATGAAATTGTTTATTTTGGTCGTTATTATACTGTCGGCTTAGGTTGTGCCAGTGATATTTCTTGTGAGAGTTGCCATAAGAAATGACCTCTGTTCAAAAGCTAATTAATTTTGGTTTGTTTGTTTGTTTTGGTGTTGTCTTCCCCCCTTTAGAGCCAATGGTTTTCATGTTATTCATCCGCAATAGTCGCTGTCAGCGGCATGGAAATATAATCAAAAAATGAGCCCTCTCAAAAGAGAGCAATATTCGTGAAGAAAACGAACAGGATGGAGCAGAAGAAGGAAAATAAATTGAGGTCACATTCATTCGGATTTGCTGGTTTTTATGACACAAAATTAATGCAGACTCAAGTAACAAAGGTGGCGGTAACCAAGCGATGAATCCGTATTCAACCGGAGGCGACTTCGACTTGCGAATAAGCAATATAAAAGTGTCGAAGTTTTAAGTTTTCAATTTATTATCGTTATTATTGATGCTTTGCATATAAATCTTGTTCGAGTGACCGAATTTTTTCTCTCCGTCTCTAGTAGAGAGACTCTCAGAGACTCTCGTTCAGAGTCTCTGAGCTGGACCGGTTGCACCCATAACCAGACGTTGAGGGCGATTGAGTGCTGCTTTCGCGCGAGCCAGCAGGTCTCGAGTATTTTTGCAACGCCTGCTAGTTCGCATGAAAGCACCACTCGAAAACCCTAAATGCACCCGGTTATGGGTGCAACCGGCTCAGCTATCTACCCATTTTTCGAGCAAATCGGCACACATTGATCTATCTAATAGCATGTCATGTACACACCGACAGGTCGTCACCGTCGTCGTCGTATGCCATTTCGGAGTTGGAATTGTTCTCGTGCAATCATTTTTCCGCGAATTGAAATTGATTTGCGCATGATTATGTTCAATATATATAGTTGTCTCTGTCAATGTGTTCGGTATAGCCTTTGGATCTTGTGTCATGTTTTTTTCGGTTGTGTTGATGACGATAATCACACAGCGGATTTTTAGTGATGAAATAACATGATGGAATTTTCATCATTACAACAGAATGTATATTTGAATTATTTTAATGCGAACGTGGCTGCTCATTCGATTGACACCCAAAGAAAAACAACGTCATTGGCGAATAGAAGTATCGTTGATTCACCAGTTTGCAATTTTGAAATTGAATTTATATTTCTTTCGTTTCAACAGTGCAATTACAATCTGGTTATGAATGCGAATTATCCTCCACATACGTCTTGGTCTTCGTGCATTTTTTCAAATAATTTTTGATTACTTTTTGAAACCAATAACAATAGCCACACTCTTAAGATTTGAGGCGATTGCTCAGTACGAACGCCGGATGCGTTTCGATTGATTGTCGAACAAGAATGCAATACAAAGGAATAAAATGAGGTATGTGACTTACGAAATATCTCCAAATGGCGCGAATGCATCTTTAAGCTGTTGTGTTTCTATTTCAGGACTTAAGTCTCCTACAAAAATGTGATAATGTTCTGAAAATAGAGAGATGAAATATCTTTAGTGAGAGCTTTTTCGAATATCGAATTTTTCAATGATCCCATGCTGATTTGAAAAATTGAAAATTAGAGTTCTGAATTTTCTCATTTTTGAGAAATAATTGTTTCTTGATTGCCACTTGCATTGTCTGCTGAAACAACTGTTTTTGAAGGCACAGGAGGAACCGAGAAGCAGAACCGATTGGACGATCTCTAGGAAGATTTTTGGAGGAGATTTTCGTTTCGTTTCGTTCAAAAGGAATAATGGATGATATTTTTTTTTCTGGAAGCGAAATTGATAACGGCATGGGAATGGGAACTTCAAGGCCCTATCCGAAGGTTACGTAACTTTGCGATGATCAGAATATATCTGGAATTTTTCTTTCCGTCACTCAACAACTTAATGGTCTGTTCGCCTGTCGAACCACCCATCGAAGGTCACACACAACAATTTGTGTGGGGATTTTTTCTATTTATTTCATTTTGATTCATTCAATAAATGTTTTTCTTTTCGATTTCTAGATCATTTGACGAGTGGCTTTATCCTTGGGTGATGGCACGGCATTTATCGGCTTCAGTAAAAAGTATGCCAATTGCAAACGCATTTGAAATGCCCAGACTTAACCAGACTTCGCAGATGATATGAAAATATCGAAAAAAATAACAACTACCGATGATTGCTTACGATTACAATATGGCCTGAACAAAATACGACAAGGGTGTTTGGAGAACCAATGCTCAACTGTTACATTCACAAGAAAACAAACACCAATTGTTTACCCATATGCTATAGGCGATCAAGTACTTGTTACACAGTAGAACACAAAGATCCAGGAGTTATCTACGAAACTGATCTAAAATTCAGAAAACACATAAAAAACACCACAAACAAAGCCTTTACAATTCTCTAGTTAGAAGTCTCTTAGACTACTGCTCGCCAATCTGGAATCCACATCACCAAAAACACGATTTACAATAAGAAAAGGTACAAAAGAAATTTACACGTATACAGAAAAAATATCAATTACGAGACGTACAACCAAAGATATGATGTCACTTAACAATAGACAAACAATCATCAATGAACTAACACTCTTCAAAATTATAGATAATAAAATCAAAACAGAGACCAAAAATGAAATTACCCTTGCAACGAACCGCAGAACTAGAGGACGAAAATTCACATTCACGACAAACTTAGTAAATAACAATGTACGATTCTTCTCCCCCATACGCCGATTTCAAATGGACAATGATAGATTCTTCATGAACATAGATATCACAAATGAAAGCTACATGAACTTCAAACGGCAAATCAGAGCACGTATGGAAAATATGACAAAAGAATAACCGCATAAAACTATAAAAATTGAGACCTGAACAGTATTAAAAATCAACAAAAAACGAAAAAAATCATATAAAACTCAAAGTGTCAATGACACATTTAATTCAATTTTTAAGATAAAGACAGAAATAGCAACACTTATATATGCATACAAATTACAAGTATAATTGGTCCCAGGGCTGTTCTTGAAATGAACGAAAAACAAAGGAATAATAAATGAAAAAATCAAAAAAAAAAACACAAATTAAATATGAATCTGGATAATAATATTGTCCACACCATAATCATTGAATGACAAATAAATGTTGTTGGCAAATAGAGAATCCATATTATGTATGGCAAGTGTCATACAGCCCATATATGGCTAAGAACAAGAATTGATATTGGATATAGCGAAAGACGGTATATGAGCACGAGAATGGCTGTGGCTTGCGTTCACGTGTTATGCCTCGCATAGTACACACTATTGTAATATTTTTTTCGCAACATCACCATATCATTGTCGCATCGTCCTTGATGCGAATGTGTATAGAATAGGATTTTTCCAAATATACTTTCCACCAAAAATAAAAAATTTATTTAACCCGAATTTCGACACAATATGATGCATTTATGATAGCGTGCTACGAAAGTCTGTGTGTGTGCTTGGCGTGCCGAGGCCAGTCGGATCGATTCGGATCCGAATTTCACGGATGCAGATAATTCGGATCATCAGTGTGTGTGTGTGTGTGTGTGTGTGTGTGTGTGTGTGTGTGTGTGTGTGTGTGTGTGTGTGTGTGTGTGTGTG
>JANSTV010065652.1:0-11339 GCA_027564135.1 Lestremia cinerea
GCGGATTGTGTGTTTGGAAACAATTGCAACGAGCCAGTTATTTTCAACGAATAATCGATTAGAACAAAATGAATTTTCTGTGATTTATTGAAAAGAAAATAAAAAAAAAATATTCGCATTCAAATCGCATTTCGATTTGCATGGAAAATCATTTCACATTCAGCATGACACGCTTTTCGCGTGCATCAACGGCACCAGTCCATGCAATTGCGCGGCATTTTATTTATCAGCAAAAATGAATCAAATGAATCTTATCTGAAAACCGAATCAAAACGATGAAAATAAATTGAAAATGTTTGCAGGGAGAATGTGCTGGATTGACGGAAACGGGCGATTCTGTTCAAACAACAACATTTGCATTTCAGCAAAACGGGAACAGATGACGAAACGGACGACAAATAGTGCGATGGGTTGGCCTTGTTTTTGTTTTTGAAGGAGAAGAAGAGAGCTAAGCAGAAAAGGTGCATATGTCAATCGGTTTGGGTGAATGGAAATTCTTCAAACAGAATCATTCACCGAATCCGAAAAAATTCATGAGAAACTCCATAAATATTGTCGATTGCGGTAATTCCTATACGTTCGATCAAATCAAATGGACAGTTCGGGTTCGGGCGATCGGCCATTAGACGAAGATAAATTGAGAGTTTGAGCATTTTTTCGGTTGGCCAACTGTCAAACGAAGCCATTTGCCGCGACAAGAGGGCGCCGCCAATGCACTCCAACGAGTATTCCGACCGGGCAAACCCTCCCCGCGGCATCGGAATTTCGGTTGATCATCGTCAGCGATGGAGGAATTGTCGGTGATTTCATTCTCGGTGGAGTCTTCCTTCTGCAGAGCTTCCAAGTCACAACGGATTACAATGCGATCGCCTGCGGAAGCAATTGACGAGGTTAATCATCTATCTCCGCCACATCCCCACCCACATCCACCCAAGAGCTTACCTTCAACCAGAGCATCATACGGGGGCAACTTGTGGCATGCTTTCGATGCTTTAATCACCTCGAACTCCACACAATATCTGCAATGAAAAATGGGAAATTCCTTTTGAAAAACGCTCAACTCTTTGTCGCAACATTCGTTGGGCATCCAAACGTGCATCGTTCACAAATGCAGATTGACTGTCACTGCAACGGAATAGAATTTACAAAGTCGTTTGAGACCTTCCGCATGAATCTCCCCCTAGCACATCCTCTTCATCATGTCGTCAGTCCAAGACGGCCCACAAGTGATTTCGACTCAAACGAAGGCGCGATGCATTGTCGAATGAACACAACAAATGGATTTAGTGTTGAATGTGTTTTCAAACAACAACAACACGACGAGGAAAAGAAACGAAAAATAGTTTTGTCATGAACTTTTACATGACTGATTCGACAGAGCTCCAACAGAAGAATCGTGTCGAACAAAGAACAGTCGAGTCGAGAACACAAATGCATCCGGCTCGAATGTGTTTCGCTGTGATTTTGCAAGGAAAACTTTTCTCTCTTGAAAATATTATTTGTTATTTCGCTTTTGTTTGAATGCGCGCCCGTTCGATCATCGAACCAACTTGAATGTTTGGTGAAGAAGAAGAAGAAGAAGAAGTGAATGCGACGAAGGAAGTCGGTCGAGAGGTTTGTATCGAAGTGCGCCAAGGGTGCTTGAGATAGTTTCGATAAATTGGCTCATCGAAAATCGGTTGCGAGCATATCGGTTGCGTCGAACAATCAACCGGATTCATCAGAGCTTCTGTCTTGATGCTCTTCGGCAACTTTGAAATAATGTTTGTCTTTGCGGTATCGATTGTATAGTTGAGGCGGCCGCTTCGAAACAATATTAGCTCAACGATAACCCATATCCTTCCCGAAGCAGATTATTTGATCCGATTGAATTGCTTTTGTAATAATTCCAAGTGAAATCGACACTGGCATCGTTGCCGAGAAACTTTAATCGAAGGCATTACGTCCAAGGCTCAAAATTCATTGACCTTTCCGCCAATGGAAATTCCATGAGAATGAAATTTATCGCTTTTGAAAAGCAAACAATCTCGAAATCGCTCGAATATTCCAAGAGGGCGTCGCTGGAGCAACGGCAAAACGTTCAAAATGGGCCCAGCATGACGGCTCGCGTTTGGGGAGGAAGCCGACATGCAAACCGCGTGCAAATTTTCAGCCAAACAATTTTTTTTTTTTTTTGAGAAAAACAACAAAAAAAAAGCCAACAACAGTTTTTCCACTTTTCATTCTTTTCTTTCTCTTTCTTTTTTCCGCATTTTATTATTAGCCGAAATATCCGAAATCATGGCCGCATTCCGTGATGCATGCTGATAACGATGATAATCTTTGTATAAACAACTCGAACAGTCGACATGTTGGAATAATCATGCGATGGCATCGTTCTATTTTTACACACATATTTTCGTTGGTTTCCGTTTTTTTTCTCTCTCTCTCACACAATATTGAGCTTACCCCAAGCAACTGGCTGATGCCAGAATGGAAAGCCATCGGAAAAATGGTGAGCCCATTCAGAGGTTCGTCAGACACCACTGGCGCACAGTGGATCCGAGGGTTTGAGGATAACACCGTGTGCTTTCTGTGCCGCTCTGAACTCGAGTTCGGGGATTGGAATAACAATTTCATTTTCGTGCGATGTCATTTCATATATTTTATGGGACGCAACACAGAGCCAAGTTGAAACAAATATTTCTGCAGTGAAAATGGCAATATTCAAGATCATCGAAATGTTGTTGTTGTTGACATTACTCGGTGGAGGATGCAAACACCCACACATTTGCTGCCCCTTCCCTCCGCTACCGCACAAACACCCACACTTGAACCCACATTCACATTCACCCCTTCCCCCCACACATAAGCCGGGTCACATTCACTCTCGAAGGCAAAGTCAGACGAAAATATTTTCGCTTGTTTTTCGTCGTTTTGGCAACAAAAGAGTGGAGCGGGAGAGAGCGTGAGAGCGATGAAGAGAGACGAACGAGCATAATCTAAAAATGGAAAAATATTTATGCATTCGTGTACCGTTGGGCTCTGCGAAATGGATGATTGTCGCTTTGAGTCGCTTATCCCCACGGCAACATCAAGTATCTCAATTTCCACTTGGAATTACCAAGTCAAGAGGTCCGCGCAAATTGCATTGGCACTGTCGATCTGCCGAACCGAGTGGTGTGTCATCGATGCTCGGTTGCACTTCAGATGGAGGCTTTCGCTTGTTGAACGATGGAAAATTAGTGATATTGGATTCGAATCGACGATTTGTTTGTCGGGCAATTGAGAAAGCGCTTCCAGGCGAATGACAATGTTGACCGTTTTTCAAGTGGCGCTGCCGGCTGCCATCACAATGCATTTCATTTCGCTATGCCTCGGCTTGACTGTGTGTGTGTAGGGTTGTGGGTGTGTGGGTGTGTGTAAGTGTGTGTGTTTGGTGGAGAAGGCAAACATAAATCCATTTTGGAATAAAAGTAAAATTGCAATTTGTAGTTCCACCATTCAACTGATGTGCAATTTGTAACAACTGTCCCCGGTTGGGTGTTTTTCGGATAAATCATTTGCGGAGAATGACGTTGCATTTGCATGCGATTTGCGCGAACCAAAGTTTCGATGAGCGATGGCTTGTCGTCCGATCGATGAATTTGTGCGGTTCAGTGAATTTTATCCAGCGTTCCGCTGAATTGACTCCTTTCAACGATGATTGTGTCCGGCGAAACTCGAAAGCTAATCGCCGATGAAATTGCTCCAGACTTTACCGCCCAACACTCACACGAAAGAATCCACTCAGCATCGCCAAGCGAAAATAATTGAAATTCATTCGATTTGCAGACTGTTTACTTTCCACAATTCCGACTACGTTGCCCGAATTAGCAACTTGCTGGCGTTCGCTCCAAACGCTGCCCGATGTAACTGAGCCAAAACGTAAACATTGCTCAAACGAGATTCGGTCTCCCTTCAACGCTGCCGCCGACAAGATTCGAACGAAAAACTTTTCGAAAATGGTTTTTGCGAATAATTAATTTACAAAATTCTCACTCGACGATTGAAAAGGACAACAACAACAACAGTCGCCGCCACCATTCAACATTGAAAACGAATGGAATTACAAACTGGGGAATTTGTTTATCGGAACTTTCTTAATTGGATGAATGATTGAACGGCTTTCATTAGTTGGACTGCTTCAAAAATGGGCAAATCTGCTTTAAATATCTTTTCCAATTTGACTTTGTCAATGTGTTGCGTTTGATGTGCGCAAATCACGGGCCGGTGTCTAAATTTAGGCGCTTTCGCGAAAATGACTGTCGAAACGGATTTAAGGAGCTTTGCCTCAAACGGGGGTGTTGTTCAGCAAAGGGACGTCGCTTCTGACCCAAAAGCAGCCCGGGTGAATTTTCTTAATAATTCCTCGACTCTGCAACAAACTTGCCCAAACTATTTCAATGAATATGTAGTTGTTTGACAGCTGGGAAGGAAAGAGAGAGGGAGATAGCTTTCGTTTCGGCCAAAAAGGAAACTGCATAAAGATTCGATATGAGCAATCGCCTGGAACGTTCTCGCTGGAAAAAAAAGTAATTGATTTTCCCTCGACTGCAAGTGCCAGGCTTCTTCCGGGAAGCTTCACAGAGGAAAATTCTATCAACATTTCAATCATAAATATTCAGCATATTCTTTCTCTCTCTTTTATACTTTTTTTTGTTCTCTTGAATGTAATTCAATATTTATGAGGTTTATCAAGTCGTTTGACATCGTTCCGGTTCCGTTCGCTTGCATTCGGTTTCGTGCACAATGTGTCGTTTCCTTCAAATTTTCCTCAAAATGTTTTACATTTTTCAAAAGCAAGTAATGAATTTCTCGTGTCTTTGTATTGGTTTGTTGAACTGCATTCGAAATTCGAGACAAAAATTACCCAGGAAATTCTCTTTGTCAATCGAGACGTTCGTCTTTTCTTTTTTTTTTTATTGAAATGAAGTTTCGCTTCTCATTTTCTCGAGAGAATGCATCTTTTTCCATAAAATTGTTTTGTTAACCAAATTGTGAGCAGCTCGTTGGCATCGTATCGAACGGGAAATGACGAGTGTCGCGTGGAGGACACTCAACCCAGGGGAATGTCATCGATTGTGAGGGGAAGCCAACAAGCACCCGTGAATGGATGCCATTCAGCCGATTGACACGTTGACATCACAGCAGAGGCTCGATCCGATTACGGTGGAGCTCAATAACACCATCGAATTACACACACCAACCGCCATCGACGCCGTTCCCCAAACATGCAAACGACCAATAAATCATTTCCCACCGGCACACTCTCGCAACATTCTTCGACCCGACACATTCCATTCATCCACGCGGCGAAAGAAAAAACACGATTCCGTGACATTTTCTAGTTACCCTCGTTCGAGCAATCGAAAGTAGTTCACCACTTCCGAGCCGAATAACACAATTTCGAATTGGAATCATCGAAATATAATCGTCAATATCGAATGGAATAATCACTGTTATTGCGATTTGCATGCCATCACGTGAATGAAAACAAATAGACGACGACGATGACAAAAAAAAATCGGCAACAGCCGGAGCACGGTCGCATCGATGAATGATTACCGATGAGAGTGGAAAAAATACCGCCAAGATTTCAATGTTCGATAGCTAATAGTCTGCAGCCATAATGAATGATTAATGTTCCGAGTGAGTGCTCTTTGAAACCGCTCACTGTGGCAAACGGCACCGGCACCGGTTGCCGTTGTGGCATCGTGACTGGACGCTATTTGTGTGCTCAATTGCCGTTCGCAGTTAAATACCATTGAATCGTTGCTGGAATAACTCAATTAAAAGTGAATTCTTCTTCTTCTTCTTCTTCTTCACCTTCGTTTGCAAAAAAAAAAAAAAAAAAAAATACAACGATTTTCGGAAGGTGGAAGAATAGCCGGGAAATGTTCATTAAATCGACTGAATTGCATTAACCGACCACCGCCAAGAGTTTTGTATAAAGTTTCGCTGTGACGATCATTCTCTCAACAGTTTTCCGTCCACCATCAAAACGGACAGTTCAAGTTGAGTTTGTGCGTGTTTTGCGTTGAAAGTTCCAATTGACAACATGACAAATTGTTCGTTAATGACTGTTTTGGCCGTTGCCCTTTGTTGGGTTAATGGTCAGGTGATTGATAAGAATGTGGAATTAATTGGAGCCAGAGAAACATTTCATGGTTTCGGTCGGTCGGCATTGTACATGGATTTCGGGGTGCAGGTGAGTTGGCGGCACCACATTGATTGAGTGAGGCTCGCTGATGAGTGATTTGTGCTGTGTCTTAGGGTCCAGCCCCGGAGCCGACATGGCAAGCAAAAGCGATGCTGATGGCTGGCGGTGAAGGTGGTGGTCCAACCGGGCACATCACCTTCCGACAACAGCATCCCGCCAGTTCGGTTCTGGTGAATATCAACGCTACTGGGGTGCCGATGGGCAAGCACGCCCTCCACATTCACACATTCGGCGATCTGACGGAGGGCTGCAAGTCAACTGGACCGCATTTCCGAAGCATCTTGGTGAGAAATACGACTCATTCATTCTCTCTCCCTCTTTTGCGCTGAATGTCAACCTTCCTTTTAGATCGGAAACATGGACGTGAAGGAGGATGGCAACGTTGGAATGGGCTTCTACAGTTCTTACGTTCAATTATTCGGTCCACGAGGCATCATCGGCCGCTCCATTGTCATCCACGAGAAACCCATCGAATTCAATCGAGCCCCCGACATTTACGGCGTCCCCGTTGGTAATCCATCCGCACAGCCGGTGGTTCAAACGGAAGAAGAAGCCGTTGGTATGCCTTTGGCTTGCGGAATCATCACAATTACCGATATTCGCCAGCAATGATTCCGCTTGGCGGATTTCTCAACCAAAGATTTTTCTCGTTGCGAATTCAACTGAATCGAAATTGATTGTTTGTTTTTTTTTTGTTGGTAAATGACCGCGATGAGGTTTTCGTTTTTCATAAATTTTTTTTATTTTTTTATATTTCGAAATTTAAGAAGACGAAAAAAATCTCGCAAAATTGACATGTTTTTTATTTTATTTTTGTTGAAATTCTTTCGGTTTGGTAAACATTGAACGGCATCAAAGTAACGAAACAAGCGGATGTATCGGTGACGGAAGACACGTTGAGGAAGTTTGAATGCCTTGACAAAGTTTCTGTTTGATCTTGTAAACATGAATATTGCTTCAATTAAAATCTAAATTTCAATTTTATGCGATGCGATGTTGAAGCGAAGGCAAGCAAAGGCAAGCAAAGGCAAGTGACGGCAAGCGAAGGCAAGTGGAGGCAAGCGGTGGCAAGAGACGCCAAATGCGACAAACTCGATATTTTTAACACCTTTCGCGGTTAAATTAAACACACAAAATGCTGATTGAATTCCGCAAACTTTGACATTCTCCATGGGCGGGTGGGCCCACAAGCGATGTCAACGGTAAACCGCAAGAGGGATGCTTTCGAGAAGGAAACTCGATCAGAGTTTATTATTCAAATTGAAATGAATTCCTCGGCGTGGAATTTCGTCGTTGTTTGAAGAACTCTCAGCGCTTTCTTTTTGTCGGTAATTGTGATTTCGCAACAAAGAAAAAGAGAAAAGGAGAAATCAAAAAGAAGAAAGAAAAGAACCGGAGCCGTTCGCATCTGCATCTCCCTCCCTCTCGCTTCCTCTCTCTGTTCTGCGTATAATGGCAACACAATATCCGAATGGAGGTTTGTTCCCATTTGACGATCGACTGTTGTTCTTTGTATGATTTAAAATGGTTATTTTTGTCGTTTGCGTATTTTTAAATTGCAATTTGTCGAAGGAATGAATACATGAGCTTTCGCAGTCAAGATCCATTCAAAGGCTTTGAAGGCGAGCAAAGCTTGTTATCGTTCCGCCATTGTTATGAATTTTTTCATTAAAAATATCGCAATAGAATTTCACCTGAAGCAATATTCAACCTATTCTTATCTCTTTGCCATCGTTCCGCATCAATTCACTCTATCTCACTCTTTCTATTTCTATCCCGCTCGCCCTCACACACTTGATTGTGATGTTTCAAAGCCGTTGAGCGTTTCATGTAAATTGCATTGAGTTGAAATGACTGAAGCCATTGAGCATCGTCCCCTCCCCCCACCCTCTCCGCCTACCCCTCCCCCTAAAAAGTCCAAGGATATCGTTTTTCACAAAAGCAAACGACGATGATTTTATTATTTTCGCTGGCTGGAAAACCAAAATGAAAATTACGTATTGGATTAGAAAAGCATGGGAAAAAGGGAAATATTTAATTTATGGCTTCGCGTATAATGAATGGGTATTTAAGTGATGAATGAAAGTCGAGAGATGACGTCTGTGATAATGGTGATGACGGTGTGCGAACGATGAGGCCTACACGTTGACAGCATCAACATTCAAATGAAGATGATTCCAAGGCAAATCCTTCGGCTTTGGTGAAGACTTAGAGGCGGTTTGTTGGTTCAATGTTACGCTCACCTTGTGATTGCCGGTGACTTTTCGTTTAGGGTTCATCGAAAAATGTGGCAACTGACAGCATTGTTGCGTTTCCGTTGTCCGGATTTGTTTGTCTTCCTCCCACCTCCTCCACACCAGTGCGATGACGCAATTCATAATTTAATTCTCGAATTAGATGCGAAAATCCCCTCAAGTGTCTCATCAATCCGGAGGTGAAATTGTCAACGGTGAAATGAAGATTCATCATTTGACAATGCCGTTCCGCGAAGTGAATTCTCTTTGGCATCGAATGGCACATCATTCGATTCGATCGACAGCAATTTCTCTTTCTGTTCTGCCCGTAACGAATGTCACGTTGACAGATTTGATGATGGCACACAGCGCCAGTGCTACGAAATTTTATTGATTTGGAGAGAGATAGTCGAGATGATGTCGACTGCTGTGCTGACTCAAGTCAAACTCACGGTTCGATTGTAATTCGGGAGTTTGTATCATATTCCGTGCAAGCCAGCAATTTTTCCTGTCAATTAAACATCTATGAATACACGGCGATGGCAGCCGGGAGTGGGACAAGGAATTACTTTCTCTTTTCGAACCGATTATTACATTGTTTTGTCGGTTGAGTCGGAGGGAGGTGGGGAGGGGGGGTGGGAGGATGGGAGACACACACATATTGAACGGGAGAAAAGCGACAAGCTCAACGAATTCATGGCTGGTTCCACAACGAAAAACGACGAAAACACGAGTAAAGAAACAATCAACAACAATGGAGTAACAACCGACGACGATGTCGAGGACGAGAAGGATGCCGAGAAGGCTGCCGAGAAGGACGCACCGACAACATCAACAACATTCTATTTGCAAAAATATTTTCCTCTTTTCTTTTCGGTTTTTCGCTTTTCCTTCTCATCCCTCGCTCGTTCCCGTCGACTCGAATTTAATCTGCTGATGAAATTATGTGTTCTTGAGATATCATGCTGACTGAAGGCTTTTCCGGCGCAAAACGTTTTCGGTTCGCTTTTGCGAAGGGTGGCAGCGGCTTCGCGTTGATATCAGCTTAATGCCAGTTACATGCTGCTTTGCGAAATGCTCGAAAGGTTCACCAGCTTCGACATCGACATGGTGTTACAATCACAATCGAAACAAAAACCCAAATCGAAATGATGAAAACGAAAGAAGAAAAAAAATTGACTTTTGCAAAGAAAACACTTTCGTTTTGCTATTCACAAGTTTGCGACGCTCGGTGTGCTGGCTGCTGAGTGCCTCGCACGTCAAATCGGCGACATGTGCACAAAGAAAACCAATTTTGTGGCGATGAAGCATTTCCGTTGTCGGCCATCGATTCGATTTTTTTGTGCCCATTTTTGCCTTACCGAAGCCCTTCAACTCGTCGATGCTTCGACTCTTCGACTCTTCGACCTCCATCGACGATGCACGCCATTGCAACCACCAAACAATAACCGTTCCGCAAATGAACACATGCCGAGCGTTTCGATCACAATTTATTGTTCGCCCGAGAGTAGCAAATTGATTTTCATGTCTGTGGTGACGTGAAAGCGCGGTTAAATTGGTTTAGGCTCCGTCTCACCTCCCCAATGGGACCGCCGTCTCCCAAACGTGTACTTACTCATGTTCCCGATTGTGCTTGAACGCATCACGATACCGCAAACGGAGGTTTCGTCGAATATCGCTGGTATCATTCTCATGACGTTTCTTCGATAATTCCGCTGGCAAAAGCAGAGCCATTTCTAAAAAACGGAGAGAAAGAGAGAGGAAGAGAAAAGCATAGAAAGAATTAATTAACAACTAATTGAAACGGAAAGGCTTACGATGGCTTCCGGAAAAGCGACAATCACGATGATTAATCAGACAAGGATATCGATTGGATTCGTTTATTAATTTCCAGCTGATGCTCAACTGATCGACAAGGCAGCATCAGGTGGCTGCCTGAAGCAGCGTTTTACGAGATGGAAATGTGTCGATACGAACCAATCAAAAGTCAATCCCATTGTGTGAGGCACACGCTGGCATTGTGCCGATGAATGGCAAGCGTTCAGCAAAACAATACAGGCTGCAATTTACGATTATTGAAATGCTGTCAATGCTGTCAATACTGTCAATACTGTCAGGATTAATAACAGAACAAAAATAGCACCGTTAATTGAACGGTACTTCACACGCAGAACAATCAAAATGCCATTCAAATGGAATGGGATTGATTCAAGCGATGGGCTCTCCTCGAAAATCAAAGTCCTGCGTTCTGCCATAAGCTCGGGTTTTTGAAGGAGGAAATTATTGTTTTGCCAGTTCTGATTGCATTGTCTGTCGGATAATAACGGTGATTATGCATGTGATGTATGATTGGTGTAATGAATGTCACATTATTGCATAACTGATTGGCAATTTACCATCGTTTTCGAATTGCATCACAAGCAAACACGGAGCACCAGGAGCTGGATGCTGTCAGCGACCATTGTTTGGGTTATTTATAGACAAACTGGGACATTGTTGCGACTTGAAATTAATTGGAAAATCGAGTAGGTGGATCTGATATCAATCGATTGGCAGGGGTGACCTTTGAGCCGGTACGCATCGAGACAACCATCTGCTCATTTCAAAGACAAATCCGCCCTTATTCCCATGTAATGCAACCAGACTGCCGCCTCACCGATTTCCATAACTTCTCCATCGGAACATTCAAATTTCAAATTCATTTGACTCCATTCCGACGCCTCGCAATCGATTTGTCTTCTGTCACCCGTGCAACAATGGTCCTGGTGAAAGCTTCGACGCGTCGACGCTTCGACGATTGCAATTACACTCCGAAGCGAAACTATTTCCAGTCGAAAAAGGTAGAAAAGGTAAATTCCGAAATG
>JANSTV010065674.1:0-11338 GCA_027564135.1 Lestremia cinerea
GAGAGAGAGAGAGAGTGTGTGAGTGAGAGAGAGGAAGAGAGAGCGAGTGCATGCTGGGGGTGTTTGTGTCCTCGTTGGAAAATTGGTTCGGTTGAGGATTTCGTTTCGGAGCGAGGTGTCGAATAGCAGGACGACTCGAATCGTGACAAACAGAATCCACGTCGCCCATAAATCGTGTGATGCTCGACTCACTCCGACTGCCATCGTTGTCAACGACCGACGGACGACTCAAACTTTGTTTCGTTCGCTTTGCGAACAGCTTTCCTCCGATTGCCTGAATCAATCTCATGAGTTTTATTTCTCCCATATCTTCTGCTCGTCCTCGTCCTCATCCTCATCCATCTCTCCTCGTCTCCACCTCTCCCACCGCCGCGTCGCCATTGTGTTGCTTGCCATCGTGTATTGTTGACTTTATTCATTATTTATTTCACAAATAAATCGCATGTAGAATTCTTTCAATGCGGAGCGCAATCGTCGTCAATCCATCCGCACACAGTCGCGGCGAATACGGTCGTCGAAGCAACGAGCCATGCATCAGATGGGCAGATATTTATATTGAAAAGCCAAGAACACACAAATTGTGCACGTACAAATTATTATTATGATTATTTGGAATTGTTCCAAATAAAATATTATCTTTGTCGAACTGGTTGAGGCGGATTCTCTCGCAAGACAACACTGGCGGGAGGATGGACGGCAACAGCATGCGAGGATTCCGTTCAATTAGTATCTTTTCCCGTTTTGTTTTCTCGTCATTGCCGTAGCAGTTGCTCGCGATCGATTGATTTCCCCCCGTTTCTATTCCGCATTCCGTTCGGTAGATTGGCTTTGTGTGTCATCCCTCCGGTGCGGGGTGCTTCACGTTGATTCGAACGGGATTGCTGTCTCTGCTACAGAAATAGCTGCTGGCGAACGAAATCCTCGTTGAAAAATCGATTCAGCGTTTGCCGTCGGCTGTTCGATATCGTCAGTCCATCACTCGAATGGCCGGGGCCTCATCAATGACCCACCCGGAATCGAAATTATGCAAATTGAACGGCTATCGCCATCGAATTTCGTTGGCGCAAAGCATCCTCGAAGCCTCGGTCAAGTGAATTTTCGGGTCTTCATCGAGGAATCGTCGAAAAAAAATGGCAAAACGCGTGAAAAACGAATGGGACACAACCGAAAAACCAGCTCCATTATCGCAACGAAAAATGACTGTTTCGTGTCGGGTCGCTTCAATTAATTCAGGCCCGGAATGGCCGGTTCATGTTGAGAGGCTATCACCAACGTCGCAAGTATTGAATTATCGTCGAGAAACGAATGGAATGGAACGAAACTCGGTGAGAAATGCTCATCGGAATGCGAACTGTGTCGAGTCTATTATCAGAGCTGTCAAGCGGACGTTCGCCATTGTGGACTGCGTCAGCAGCGCGTATCATGACGCACACCGGCTCTGGGTGTGTGTGTGCGGTGGTGTGCGATTGTGGCCCCGATGCCGATTGGTAGGCAGATTCAATTCAACATCCATCGAATGACTGATAACGTAAATATTTACGAAGGCCCATGCCCGATGCGGTGCATTAGGCGGAATATTCAAATATTTACTCGGCGGAACGGCGTGCGTGCGTGCGTGCGTGTGTGCGTGAGACGACAGATATTCGATTATAATCGACGCTCGCTTGTTCTGTCGACTCTCGATATTCACTCGTTCGGCGGGGCTTCGGTTCATTTCGTTTCGATTCTTCAAAATAAATTAAGACATTCGAAACCAGACTTGAGATTATTTAAATAATTGGCCTCGACTCTTTCAACATTTTTTTCTCTTTCTTTCGTCGTTTCCTTTCTCGATGAGGAATTCTCGTTTGTTTTGTTAGCAAACATCAAACAAATTCGTTGTGTTTGTTGATTTGTTTCCAACAAAACACAATTGGACTGAATGAATCGTTGATTTTGTTTTCTGTTTTCGTCGGTTATTAACCAGCGTCGCATGGCGATGAGTAAATAAAGGAGTTTTCGATCGAACGAGTCGTGTTTGTGTGTTCTTCTCGCCGTCGTCGTCTTCTTCTTCTTCTTTGACCGACGCTTGAATCAGTCCAATTATCATCGGGTCAGTTGATTCCAATTTAGGAGTAATGACAGACAACCAGTCGATTGTTGATAGAGAAGAAGAAGAAGAAGGAGGTTGAAACGACTCTGATCGACCAATTTGCCAACGATTCGCGAGTCACACTTGACGCGATGCGCTGGGTGGGACCTCTCGCGCTCATCAGCAGAGCTCCATAAATCCCGGCCATCGTAAAATTGCCAGCAAAACATTCGGAAGATTCGTAATTGCATCATTATTGTTCGATGAAATGGTCGACCGCACGACAACACCATAAATGTTAATTGCATTTCGAAAACGCTTCGAAAATTGAATTCAAAATAAATAATTTTTCGAAAACAACAAGATTTATGGGAATGAAATAATAAACTTTTCTCGTCACCTTGTTCAAGCGACCCGTTAATCATGTCTTTGGCACAAGCACACACACACACACACACACACACACACACACACACACACACACCAACGCACACTCACGAAACGACAGGCACGAGATGCGCGTTACGTGATCATCATCATCATCATCGCATCGCATCGCACACCGGCGGTGTGTGTGCGACTTTATCATCGCGTTCTAATTTTACTGTTTGTTTTGTTATGGCATTTTAATAGACGATGCATTCGGACGTGGTTATGAGTCCCAGACGTTGGTGGATTGGCTTCTGATGGCGCGCGGATTGAATGTCACATCGGTCTCTGGTGGGCATTGCGATGGTCATTTTCAGGGCGAGGTTTATCGAGAAACGTTCCGAAATAGAACATTCTCTTCGGGAAAATCTTCGAGGAAAACCCACTCCCCACCCCACAATTTCCATGCTAATTCTCCGAATTAGTTCGGGCGAATGATTTTCGCGTTGAAAAGTATTGATTTTTCTCTGTGAATTCGTTCGTCTCTCCGACGACTATCGTCGCACAACTACACTCGATTCGCCCGGCTTGTCAGTTTTTCCAATGCGCAGGCCAGTTTTTCCTTCCGTTTTTCCATCGTTTTTTTTTTCGCTTTTATTTTCTGCTCAAAAATTATCAAAGCAATATCCATTCGTTTAATGGGAATGTTCTTGGAAAGAGCGCTGTGAATGAAGCGAAATGGCTCCGTCATTGCGAAATATCTCTGGTGGATTCGTCATCGGGCGAGCAGCTCATCAAAGATATTGCCATTGTTAGAAAGCACAAGCACTTACAAAGTAACCATGCAGTTGATAATGCTCCATTTGAATAAAATTTCGATTGAAATTTGTCGAAAGAGCAGTGGAGGCGACCCAATGGAGAAGCGCCTCGCCACTCCGCTCAACTGAACACTGAACACCGAGCCGTTTCACACTTGTCGGTCGCGGCGTCACTTGGCGCGTTCACGGATGACAATCGATATCGACTGGCAAACAATTGCAATGCAAAACTGATTTGAATGAAATGAACGATAAATTGACTGCAGTTCGCTTATATATCAAATCGATCGATCGAAACGATTGTCGAAACGATTGCCGAGACGTCGTCGACGGGTGTCGGTTTCAGTCGCGTTTTTTGTTTATCGAATTTCCAAATCGATAATCGACGGAATATAGGCCATTCAATGCTGGTGTTTGCCGTGCGACAACAATTGCAATCGCAATTCAATTGGGCAAACACCAACAGCAGCGGCAGCCGCAGCATAATATCGTAAATTGCCTCCAATTTGACAATGTTATCGGTTCGACACCTGAATGAATGAGATTTACGAGCGATTTGTTTCAATCAAAATCCAAACGAATCACGACCCGTTAATTGTTGGTCGGACAAGTCATTCGAAACGGATGTGTGTGTTTTAAGGCGAGAAAGACGAGAAAGAGGAAAAAACGCGCAAATCACATCGGTTCGACATGCCGACGCATCCGTCTGTGCGGAATTGATGCAGTCACCAGTGATTTCATGAAAACGAAATGCTCGAAACGAAACAGCCAGCGAGGGTTAGTGCCGTTGCAATAAAAAAGAAAAAGGGAACCATAAACTTAATGGGTTTTTCGTATCGTTAACGACTCAATACGAAAGTCCATACGGTCATTGGGTTGGAACAATCCTATTAGAAATCGTATGATGGGTTTCTGAGCTTTGGTTGGTTTGGATATTTGCTAAGGAGGTTTTTTTGTGCGGAATGTTGACGTTTTGAATGGTTTTGGGAGTGGTGCTTTTCGGGGGAATTCAACGGGGTGGATTGTTTGGAGGAAGTCTGGGAGCTTCAACGGCTTCCTTCTGGAGAGGGCTTTGATTGAGTGGTTCCCTTCAGGAGATGACTTCGCGAGGCGTTTTGGAAGCCGATCACTCATCACCCCTGAGATCCTCCCCTGAATCTCTCCTCCATCATTCACCCCCCCAGAAATCCCCTCTCTCAGTGACAGTAATCCTCCCCAACACCCTGCAATTCCACTCCATCAAATCCATCCCACCCAAAGTCCCAACATCCGCTTCGATTCCGTCCAGTTCAAAATGAAACGAACAATTTTCCAATTCCCATCCGACCGCATCACTGTATTGGTGCGACCATCTCGAATACGTTCGAACCACAGCGAACGGTTGAACCGTCGTTGCGAACGCAAAGCAGAAAAATCTTTTGACATTCCGCTTTGTGCTCTTGATTCGTTGCTCTCGCAGAGAGCCAGCCAGAAGAAAAAAAAAACATGGCTGCAAGTTGTCAACACTGTCGGCAATCGTAAACATGGCCGCTGGAAGAAAGCTCCATCACGCCGCAGTCAATGCGATGCGATGCGATTCGGTTGGTTCGGTGATGGGAACGAGTTTCGTTGATGACGATGCCGATGACGTAAAGGTCATGCGCCTCGCACGCCATTCCAATCTCATCGCCAACTGAACCGAAACATTTCGACGACAAAATGTCTTTTCTTGCGGAATTTCGTTTGAATTTTTCCCGATTATTTTCAGCCATTCGAAATGGCAAGAAGGAAGATGAAAAGGGTTGTTTTCAGATGCCACTCTTTGGGCACGACACTTTGGGTGGGAATTCCGTTGGAATTATGATTTGAAATAATTCACATTGAATGGCCTTGGGGTTTTGGGTCATTCGTTTCGGTGGCCGCATTCGGACGGAAAACGACAAATTGTTTGAGGATTTGTTTCATAATAAAATTTAATTAAAAATGGATATTTTGTGGCCTTTTGGAGCGACAATTATTGTTGTAAATAGTTTCGAAAGGACGCCTCGAGAATCACTTAGTGGCGAGGGACATGGAGCGCTGTCGAGGGTCGAGCTCCTCAAAGTGCCGTGGTCGACCCGAGGAGGCCTCCATCGGGCCGGTGTGCGCCATCTGGCAGCACACTTTGGTTGACGATTCCGCCAGACAGTCGTCGTCTTTCGAAACCTTTTCTCGAGTCCCTCAAGTCGTTCAACAAACACCACGATGGCTGTCAATTTGCCATTAGCCAAACATGTTATCGCGCATTTGTTGTGCCGCCATAATCGAAGCGACCGAAAGCCCATAAATCAACACCAATCAAAATGTGATTTTAATAATTCAAATTGCTCAATTCACGATGCCAATGAACGATTTGGAGTTCGTTTCGGTTTTCGTTAATGGATTTCTGGCGTAAGAGCATTCGCTCGGCCATTTCGATGAAGAACGACGGCGGTTGCCGGCAGAATTGCCGAAGGAATTTTACTGTCGATTAATTGGGCATGTGTTTGGGACGGAATGGAGCAATTCGGACATTTGCCGATAAGATCGGTTAATTTATTGATCGATTCTTCTCGAAACTCATCGATTCCTCTTCGAAATCCTGCATTGATTTCGGTTCCCAGCAAATGTCAAAGTTGAAGCGGTGATGGATTTGTGATTGGAACACGTTCGTCATCGCCATCGATAACAAGTCCCGATACGGATGGCAGGGCGACACCATCACATTCACACCCGGCAACCACGTGCAACCTTCAGGCGAAGAGCGTCAAGTGACAAATCGAAAAGTGCGAGAGAAAAATCCATTCAACGGAAAGTGACTTCAATAATAAATGGCTTTCGAGCGTTGGCTGCTTCGACAGACGAACATCGCTTGCATCGAAATGACGGAAAATGGTGAAAAAGTGTTGAATGGCATTTCGTTTTGGCGAGCGAGGAATTGAAATAAAATTTAACATTCCGGCTGCATTTCGAGGCGAGTGGAGACGACGTGCCGAAATGGGGAGCGACAACGGCGACTCTGCAACATTATCAGATTTCAGTTAAAATGTTACAATTTTCGTGAGCATTTTTCCTAATCCGCCTGAAAGCGCAATGTGCCGGCAAATGGGAATGGCCCTGTCAGTGTTGACGTTGATGCCCGGAGGGAAGAGGAGAATCGAAAGGAAAACGAAGCGAAACAGAAGAAAAAGAAGAAATGTTATCGCCGACAGAGAAATTGTTGACCATTTCGATGATGTCCATAAAACCCAGTGAGTTTTATGCATTTTCGGCTTCGTCTTGACTTCTTCGGAATTCCAATTGAGGAATAGATACCGTTATGGGCGTTTCGGCTGCCTGCATGGCTGGACGTTTCGAACGGATGTGAATGCGCTTCCCGTGCATTATGCAGTCTCGAATCGAGCCATTCCTTCGCTCGGACGGGATTCGACTTCGAAGGGAATCGCATCGATTTGAATGGCAGGTGCTTTGGCGTTACGTAATGACGTCGTTCGTTGGCGTGTTTGCCGCTGGAAAATGCGATTTTCTTGCATTTCAACGTTTCGTTATCGACATTCGGCTGAATGTTATTACCATTTTGGGAGTGGCGATTTGAATTGGGTTCTTTGAAATGGAATTTCTTGATGGCATTCTGCTCGAGATAGGAGTTGGGTGGTGGTTGGCTCGTTGCGAGGCGAAGCCAATTGTCGATTTCCAACTGACGCATTTCCCGAGAATCCATAACATTCCACAAATAATGAGAAATCACTATTTTGAAAAATTCAATTTCGGTTAATCGCCTCTCAACGGTCCGTCGAACGCTGAGTCACAACCAGCTCGGCCAACGGGCTCAAAGCCAAGCATGACCATTTCGATGCTCGTTCAATATTCATGCTCCATTATTCTATTACGCATTCAACCCGTTTCACACCATGCGATCGACATTCAATCCAAACAAACGACGAAGCCATAAATTCATTCTCAAGTCGTTTTGGACGAGTTTCAGATGCATTTTTTTTTAATAAGAGCAACCCGAGCCAAATGGATCCGAGCATATTTTGGCCTTTCGACGACGATAATAAAGCATAGCAAAACCATAAATCCATTAACCTTGTTTCATGGCCAAGTTTTGGTGAACACAAATTCCGCTTTCGTTCCTCATTCGGTGCGTCGCCTCGCCATTGACATTCACAGCGAAAAAGGTTCAACTTTGGTTCCCGTTTTTTTTATAAGAACATAATTGCATTGAAATTGTTGTTTCTCAACACGGCGGTCGAACGGTTTGGTCGACGGCGATGGACCTCGGTGATGATTTCGAAATTCGAAGAAAATTTTCGAGTTTTGGTTTTGGATTTCGGTTGCTGGCGAGTTTTGGACGATTGCGGATTGCGTGACTGAAGAATGTGAGCGTTTCGGAATGAAAGGAGGAGGAAGAAGAAGAAGAAGAAGAAGAAGAAGGAGAAAAAAAGTCTCGGTTCGATGCTGTGTGGGCATGTCGTGATGGGCCTGGTTTAACCAGCGTCGAAGTAATGAATTGCTTTCTGTCAGAGTCCCCACAGCGCTGTTGACTAATTAACTCATTAAAGTCATGCCTTGTGGTCGAGCACCCAATATTCGCCATGAGAGCTCTCTGAATGAAAATCGATGAAATTCAATTAACTCGAATCAGATGAGAGGATGATGACGTTGGTCGCTACTCCACGACAACATCAATATCAATCAAGTCGTCCACTGCAACTTTTGCATTTCGAATGAGCATCGACCATTTAACGATGATGATTTCGAATAAAATAAATTTAGCGCAAATAATATTCAATTTGAATTATTGAAGACAAGTCGCCCGGATCGACCAATAAATTCACGACAAACATTAACGACCAACAAACGACCAGAGCAACATTGTTGCAGTGCAACTGCGCTTGCTTTTGTCTTGATTCGAATTTCGAACATCTTGCTGGTCGGAGAGAACCGAAAATCTGCGTGGAAATGTGTTCGACTCTTAATCCGGTATGAAATATGAAAAACGATAAAAACTTTTCCGAAAATTTGTCGTTCGAACGAGTTCACAGCGACAGTTGATGCGCAACGGTCACCCATAATGCGGTCTGAGGCAAATTGTGCTGCATAACCGTTAAATGAGATCAAAGAAAGGACGACACGCATCGTGGCTGAACGGGAAAGTTCGGTGGGAAAATTCATGTGAGATTGCAATGAACTTTCGATGATGGCGCGTTTATCATCCAAACACCAAAACAACGTAAACGATTTCGAATGGCGCACATCACGGATTATGACAAGCGATATTTTCCACCGACAGTTTTATCGGCCACGGTTTTCATTTTTGATTTTCTGTTAATTGTCGAGTTGTGCTCGTAAAGTGCCTGGTTCATTTGCCGGAGGCAGGAGCGTCCCTCCGAGCAACTGTCACGGAAGAAGAAAACGCTGATTCGGCGAAGATTTTGCGTTGGGAAGAATGTCACAATCATGGAAATTAGAGCAAAACCATCAAAGGCAACGAGCAAACGCGAAGAAAAAAACAACAACGGCTGTTCGAAGACACGACGGCTGACAGAAGAGACAGCGAGCCGATGTGAGCCGGCCATCGAATTTTGGGCGTGGCACCGAACTTTGCCATTGATTTCGTTCGTTGCATGCGGCAGTGTCATAACAGAAGCGTTAGCGATACCAATGCGCATGCGTGGCAAAGGCGAAGCAGTGCTGTGCTGTGTTGCGTTGAGCTGAGTCGAGCCGGGCCGGGACCGTCGGTTAAAATAGACACGGAGAAGATGGTGCGTCCCCACCATGCGAGCCAAAAATACCCGACATTGAACGCACGGTCACACACAGCTCGGCCGTATCACCGCCGCATTGAATGGCCATCTTTCGAATGGATTCGCTGTCGGTTGGTCCCGTTGCGGTACAGCGTGCGGGAACGGTCGCTTGTGTTGCCTCTTAATGCATTGCGTTCGATGCGGTGTGTGTCGTTCAGTTGGAAATATGGTCGTCATTTGGCTGGGCGTTTTCGCCTGTTTGACATTCAGCTCCGTTTGCCGTGCATTTTCTACCAAAAATAATCTTCATAAATCAGATCGTTTCGAAATGGTTTTTTTTTCGCTTCCTCTGCTCTGCCGTCGCTCGAGTGGCTCGCATCGCGATAGTGCCATGTAATTGGCCAGCTCGAAGGGAAGCCCGCTCTCCTCGGACGCAATGCCTCCACTCAATCGAAATGACTGATCGCAATCGAGGTTTATTCTCCAATTTGATGCCTAATTGAGTGCCTCGTCGTCACGCGCTCAACATCATTCCTCGAGCGGCCGCATCAATCATGCAGTCTTTTTGTTTTTTCCGCCAAATTTCAACGTCAAAATGAAAACTGAATCGGAATTGAAATTTGTCGGCCCGGAGGAACAGAATGCCGGCCATTAAATCGTGAGGTGAATGCTTCATCCACGCGAACGATGTGCCTTGAGCGGATATCTCCCTCGCGGGACACTCAACGCTTCGAGGAGGAACGCGCGACCGGTGCTGCGCCTCAAGCAAATTAAAACGCTTTGCGAATCATTTACCTGCGATGAAATTTTAAATTCGTGTCAATTAAATCCTTCGGCGTTTCAGCCTCGGTGAACGGCACGAATGTCGACAGGCGGCTTAATGAACCGACCCGGTTGAGCAATGACACATTTTTTACGACAAACGATGGATTTCGCTTCAAACAGAATTTATTGCGAAGTAATCATTCATTCCCGGGGACAAATCGCCCGGAGAGAGGTTTCACTTTGATGGCCTCCGTCAATGGAATGGTTCTTCAATATCCGAAAAAGGTCTAACGCGCCCCAGCCGCGTGGGAGAAACACTCTCGCAGTGATTGATGTCCGCGTTGAGCGTCTGATAGGAATGTTGGAGAGGATTTATCGCTTGCTAATTGGACTACTCTCCAACCGATTGCACAGATTGAACGTTAGGAGGAGGAGGGGGAGGGGGAGACAACCAGTTTGATCTAAAAGCCATGCACGAACCACTCACCCGATTCCCGTCGATTCCACCAGACATTTATGAATCGACAACCATCGAATGATTTACGGGTCGAAAGCGTCGCCGAACCGAAAATAAACGCATTCTGCTCAATGAATCAACGGCAACGCGGGGCAGACTCTCAACCGATCCTCGTCGAACGAAGCACTCGACGTCGAAACAAAACAACTCTTTGGGAATTGTAAATTATTGTTATTAGTTATTCAACATGAGTCAAGTCATAATCACGTTGGTGTTGCTGCTGTGTTGATGTCGGTCGTTTCGGTTGCCATTGCCGTGCATTCGACTCATTCACGCCAGCTCCGGATCCTCCTCATGCGCCACACAACTCATTCACAACAATAAGCAAACAGGAGAATTATCGAGCCATTTGCATAAAACGCAAACGAACAGCATTTTTTATATTTATTTACTTTCATTAAGTTTTCAACTCGACTTGATTCGACTCGACTCGCTTCGCCACTCGACACAGAGCCGAGACCCAATGGCTGACTTTCATTCGAACAAACCGTCGAAAGTAAATGCATTCCCATTTGCATAATTTCCGAATTAAACAACGAAAAATATCGGATTGTTTGCTTCCCAAATAGACCCAGTCGCGGTGCCGGAGGACGACGAGGATGCTCAATTGAGTGGCGGCCACAAGAGAAGAGGTGAATACATCTGTTTTCATCGACGTTCATCGCAATAAAAACGCGAGAGAATTTGTGCTCGAACAAGAGTCAGATTCCGAAATGCGATGAAATTATTCGACAAGTGGATTGGGATGGGAATCGGAATGGAACTGGCGAAATGGAGATTGCCTCTCGAGAAACACACAATGTGCTTTT
Source organism: Lestremia cinerea (assembly GCA_027564135.1). NCBI lineage: Eukaryota > Metazoa > Arthropoda > Insecta > Diptera > Cecidomyiidae > Lestremia > Lestremia cinerea. The sequence continues at coordinate 11,097 of JANSTV010065674.1, forward strand.
CTTGTGCGAATTTTTAATGCAATGCGATAACACACAGCCCGTCCCCGGGCACCGACGAGATGTCACCGACAGCAAATCGACGATGAAATTCCATTTTTAAAAGAACCATTTTTTTTTCACATCAAAAATCCGTATTTCGCACATGGGATGCCCTCGACGGAGGTGAGCTGGAGAGGTGTTTGATTGGATGGATGGCGAATTCCTGTTCTTTTTTATACGTTCCGTCCTCGCCGGGGAGAAAG
>JANSTV010065685.1:0-11337 GCA_027564135.1 Lestremia cinerea
TCTCTCTCTCTCTCTCTCTCTCTCTCTCTCTCTCTCTCTCTCTCTCTCTCTCTCTCTCTCTCTCTCTATCTCTCTCACTCTCTCCCGTTTCTTCCTTGTTTCCGACAAAATGTGGTGTTATTTCCTGAATTTTTTTATTTTGATGTTTTATTTCTCTTCTTCCCTTTCGCTTTCATTTGCCTGTTTGTCCGGGGATGACATTTGGAACGTTTTGCAACAGATTTGTTTGTTTGAAACGAAAACCTCGCCGCTAGGCTCATTTTGAGAAGGCTTCTGCCTGATCTTTTGTGAGGAAGGCCGACTGACGTTTGGACGTATGGAGAGTTATGTTAAAATGATGGTTGTACGGAAAATATAACGAATTTCGATTCGAATTGGTTCCCTTTGCAAAGTTAAAATTCGTTGACGAGGGGGTACTTCTTCGACATTTCTTTGAGGACCGATATCGAAATATTAATATTTATTGAAAAAATACGGAAAAAACATTAAAAGATAGGAGGTAAAAACGCGAAAAAAATATTCCGGACTTGGTGTAACAACAGTCCATCTTATTGCAAATTTGATCATTCATTTCATAGTTTTTCCGTCTTACCGTTCTTAAGATACGTCAAGATCTCAGACAAGACAGAATTTAGATCAGATCAATGCGCTATATACCGACTTTTCAACGGCATTCGACAGTGGATCATCGAATCCTCCTGGACAAGCTGAAGTCGTTCGGAATCATGGACCCACTACTACGATGTGTGTTTTTTTCGATTATTATTTTTCAAAGTTTTAGTTATCGTTATCGCTTGTGTTGTTTATGATCGTTTTGGTTGCGTCGTTTGTGCTGTGATCATTGTTTTCGTTTTAGTGATTGCCTTGGCTTGTGTCGTATGTGGTCCTGCTATTGGTTGAGCTCTTTTCAATACCGACTCTTGAATCATAATTTACTGCCATTTTGTGACAAGACCTAAGCTGCCAAAAACCGGAACAGGCGGTCAGATCTCCGAGACACGATTGATCGTTCGGTTGTATTTTAATTATAAAGATATTAGAAGAAAAGGAAATTAAGATAAAAGAGCTCTTCTCTTGCCTTTTAGTAGCGAATGGATCATCTTTAATAAGAATACATTAGGGAAAATGATTTGTCTTACTAGTTCATACTTAAGTTATAAACCAAATGATCCGCAACGTTCATTCTTCCGCCATGTACTTATTCTGCGAATATCATTCCAATTTTCCTCACCGATTGAATAATATATGTAGCTTGGGAACCATCCTGGCACGCAACATGATAAATGACTGATCGGTCTTCGTTCTTGATAGAATATCCGAATATATTTTTGTTGATAAAAGCAGTGAATGTTACGTTTGCGACACTGTCTGATTGCGCATCAAATTCTCGAGGAATCTGAAGAACGAACGAATATTTTTTATTGGTCGGTGGTCGCTCTCCTTGGCCACGGGGTGAGCTATTAGTTTCTTAAACATCGCGGAAAATTATCTGATATCATGTTAGGTTGTCAAATTGCAATGCTCATTGTTTTCGATAAAAAATGAGTCGAAAATGAAGAAAAAAAATGTAACACATTCAACGGCAAAAAGGCACTTTTGTTCATTGTTTGCGCGATTGGCTGGATTATTTTCGAGCAAATATTTCACCGAGAAATAGGTTAGGTTGTCCAGACAATTGTTGGTTGTAGCAAAGATTTTTTCGATTGGTTGACTTCAGATCCAAGGATCAAAATCTTCCACGACTTCACGACTTTTACTCATAATTAACTTTAAGATTAGTGATATTATTGGATGAGATACGATCCTTCTTTCTGGCAGTTTTAGCATTGAGTCGGCCGACGGATCGGAGGTTGTTCTTTTCGTTGTACCTCTGTGATTTTTGTTGTCGGTTTCACAGCCGTAGGTTGAGATCGCGATGGTTGTGTTACGACAACGATTAATTTGGATGTATGTGGGCTGCCGACCGCGCAATTTTTGTGTCGGATTTTGACGGATTTCGAGATTTATGCCATGATGGCATGGTGTGGCTGTTGGTGTAGGTAGTTGATTCGACATTGACGGAGGCAACTTTGTTGCAGGGAAAGCTTTTGTGCTGTCTAGGGCCGCTATGCGTAGTTATAATAACACATCATCTGATGTGGATTCTGTCCTTGGGGAGATGCTTGATAATGCATGGGGAGCTTCGGGATCGGGACAGATTGAGCAGGTTGATGAACCATGAGTGGTACCAGCATTTTAGATTGATACCGTTGTTGCGACCAATTCTAAATGTCCTGGACTTCATTAGCCGTTGGTTGCGGTTTTTCCATCCGACCGCCGTGTCAAATGGTTGCGGCACAAAAACGAAAAATGAAAAAACTAAAGCAGTTCAAAGCGAAAAATTCGCGATTTTACAAAAAATTTCTAGCTAAGATCTTGGATATCTTGAGATCGGTAAGACGGAAAAATTAAACCTTTAGCTTGAAACGAACCTGATCAAATTTGCAACAAGATACTAATTCTTTTTTTCACATTTTGTGGTTTAATATCTCCTCCCTTCTTATATAAAATAACTCTTACTACAATCCCAACGAAGGAAGTGTTTGGGTTCCCCTCCAGCACTGTCTGCGAGACCGATAGTCAGTTTCCAAATATCCACCCTACGGAGCAATAAAACGCGTTCAGACGTCTAAGCGCCATCACGTTTAGATTTCTAAACGCAATCGCGCTTAGACATCTGAACGACGTCTGTTTCGCTCCTAAACACGTTTTGTCGATGGAACAGACGCGTTAAATGTCGAATCAGCGAACAATAATGCAAGTTCACGCTCGAATCTGCTGCAGCGGTCAAATCTACATTACCGACGAACCGTGTTTAGAAGCGAGATAGACGTCCTTCAGATGTCTAAACGCAATTTCGTCGAGACGTCTAAGTGCGTTTTTTTGTTCCGTAGGGGCGATTCTCATTCGAATGAGTTAGCCAAGTCAGGAAATGCCAGATATATCCTTTAAAAATGGCTTAAAACATATCAAGCGCGTTGATGCCCACCCACGGTTGCCTATAAACGTTCGCCATGATTTGTGGGGATTCAAGTCTAAAGTGAATGAAAGCGCAAAAAAGTCAAATCAGATTGCAACTTTTGACTAATGCAATTCCCTGGTCGTTGCCATGTTGCCACCACCATTGAAATATTGAATCAAACCAAATCCACCCGGAGAAGTCATGCATTGTCTTTATTTGCACGAAAAGTGAATCGTTTCTCATTCGTGAACTGAATGCCACGATAGCTGGTGACTCACAGCAACGCCCTCCCGCTGTCGTTACTCATTCAGCCACAACATTACTCTTCTCCGGCAAATATTACTTTCACTCCGTGTATCATTTTCACAGAAACCACTGTGCGATGCATTCTCGGAATGCGGTCATCTGAATACGAACGTTCATCGTGAAGCCCATTCAAAGCATATGTGAATCGAAGCCATTAAAAGCGATTTCAAAAAGACCGGACACAAAAAAAAATCGCACAAACTGGGTTTTTATTTTCTCTCGTTGCTGTTGCCGCTGCTGCTCAGTTCGAATATCAATTTGATTAATGACTCCATTCACTTGTACATATGTTTCATGTATTACATAATTCACAAGAGCATATCCCAACGAAACATGGAAAATAGCATGAAATACACACAATCAATGTGGAACTAATTTTCAAAGTTGGTGCATGGCACAAATCACAAATGTAAATATTATATTGCGATTGATGAACAATGGCCACAATAGATTTATTAATTACATTTTTGAAATTCCCGTCGGGAGAATGGCAGAACGGTTGTGCTGTGCAACCTCCGATGCCATGGTAGTTGGCATTGTTTGCGGCATTGATGAGAAATGTGTCACTGGTGGCATTCCAGTAGATGCGATTGCGATGCATGGCCAAACGAACGAGGGCCAACTCTGCAAATCTCTGCAAACGTGCACTGTTGTTCATTTAGTGCAACGGTCAAATCAACCGTCCAGATCAGCCAGTGAATGTAAATAAGGCGAATAAATATTTGTGTTTGTTCGTCGAGTGGCTTCAAGTCATGTGTCAGCCTGGATCGATGATAAAATCTCTCGATAGAAGGTCACAATGACTTAACGCCTCGTTACGGGATCCGATTATATCAACAAATAGCAACTGGATGGGCCCCACATTGAACATTGAGTGTCTCTCAGCTGAAGGATGCCGTCCGAAATTCATTAATTCCGTTGATTGAGGGAAGGCAAACCGAAAAGCCATGTGTTCACTTTTCTGGTGGCCGTCGACAAACCAATGCGGTCAGCATTTATGCCTTGAAATAATGTTTTCTGCTGTCCACATCCGTTTTTCAATCCGATAAGGCACAATGGTTAACCCTTTTCAACTTTCCCACTTGTCCCCTTGACCGCTGGCTCGTTACTAATTGCCCATCAAAATGAATTTTCTTTCAAAGTAAACTTCCTGCCCAAGTCATCAAACGCAATTATAGAAATTGCCCAATTTTTGCGGTCAGACCATCTTCGGACTGTTTGCCGGCCATAGTTGATCCTTTCTTGTTCTCCCCACCCTCCTCCCCAAATCAATCAATTATCTCCAATTTGGAATGAACAAAAAACAGCATTTTCAATTTTGAAATGCATTTCTCAACTGGTCAGCGCTCACAAAAACGAAAACAAAAACCGAAATCGATTCGCTCAATTCGAGTAAAATGCACAAACGCAGCAGCACACGAAAAAAAAGGAAAGAGAAATAAAGACAAAAACAACGAATTGCAGCATTCATTTCATTTTGTTCGTTTCATTCAAATTTGAATTTATGAATATCGAGGCGAGAGCAGAGATATATTAATTGATAATGAATGGACAGCGTATCAATCGGTAACGGACTTTTGTTCATTGGCGTATTTTTGCTATTGTTGTTGAAATTCAATTGAAAATAACCTGAGCGCGGCAAAAGAGAGATAGAGAGGGAGAGAAAGAGGAGAATGAAACGGGAGAAGGCGAAATGAAAGAAAAGTGCTGCATTCGTTTGCATTGGTTATGGGCATTGGATTTGACGATGGCAAAACAAACATTTGAAATGGTATCGTGACGGTGTCGAGACAATTTAACACCATCGCCTCTCCCAGGTGAGCTGTTATTGCGAAATGGGCTCCAATGTGTTTCCATCGTTTCGAATTTAGTGTCGCTGTTCAACATCATCGGCGAGACCATCAATTATTGAACGGCTTCGAAAATTGTTTATTGAAATTCCATTGCCGCATTGGATGGATGCAGCTCGCTCATTTGAATGGCAAAGGGATGCCAGCGAGGAGACATGTGGCTCAGTTCGTGATCGATGACAGGCAATTAAAGGAATCGGCTGCTTCGCGGCAAGGTGCCCATTCAAAGCGTCGTGTTTGACTGGAAATTGCCACCTTTCACTCCGGAATCGGGTCAATCGACTCAGAACCCCGTCAAATGATAATAAACGATCCAACTTTATTGAAATGGGAAGGCTTCTCGCTGCCAAAAAACCTTTCGCGAGCAATTTATAATTTGGCATTTATTATCATTTGACGGGTCTCACCGCATCGCACATATTGGCCTCGGGTCGAATGTGTCGAATGTGTCGAATCCCAAAGTCTCTTCAGTCGCACTTTGTTTTTGAACCAAAAATGAAGTATCGTTCACCTGAGTTTGGTTATTTTATTTATTTTTTTTTTTGTTTGATTTAGTTGACAAAGTCTGGGAGAGTTGGTAATACTTCAGACAAGAATGAAGTTCAGTGCCAATGTGTTGGCAGCTCGTTTTCTTTTCCTTTCCATACTTTTCGTATTTGACTTTCAGTCGGGAGAAAAACAAATTCTTCATTTACGGTTTATTTATGGAGAAAATTCGTTTTCAGTTCTTCTGCCAAGCAAAATAAACAACTACACTCTTACACACTCTGTCGCGCACACACACGTACACTTACACATTCACACACTCATACACACACGCACGCACGCACGCACGCATACACAATCACCGCCAGCGACACTAAAATGAAAACCCACAAAAAGAAGACGAGAAAACAAAAGCAGAAAAAATATTTGAAGACGCCGATGTATGACGAAACCAGTAGCCGCGACAGGGATCACTACCATACCGACACACATACACACCTCCACATGAAGATAAAAACCAGGAAGAAAACAAATTGTTTTTTTTTTCCTCTCGTTCCCTCTTGGCAGAGAAGAAATATTATACACATTGTTGGTGAAACAAAAACATGTCATAAGTTTGGCGTGAAAAATTTCATTGTTGTCGGAACGGGAACGGGAACGGGAACGTCTATCAAGATTTAACCCATGCTGACAAACAGAAATAAATTGAGTCGCCGAGTGAACAGAGAAAATGTTGCGAATGGCTCATGATAATCAAGTTGGTGCAGGTGTGGAAGTTGCGATGGGCTGCGTTCGGGACGGGCGGGCAGGAGAGTGGGGGTGAGAGAGAGCGAGAGAGAAAAGGCGAAAAACGAGAATGGCACAGCGTAAAAAAGCACAAATGAGAAACCACGACAGAAAAAGCCCGTGATTAAAGTATCATGCCGAAATGGTGTTTTTTTCTTGTCGTTTAGCGGCTGATGCCGCCGCGATATCTAAATTGACAAACAGAGTTCAACTCACCGGGTCGGCCGGGTCACAATGTTGAAATGTGAAAACATCATAATTATTATTTTCATGCGTTGATTCTCGCAAGCGGACGACCTGCCTGGCGGAACATTCGGAATGCGTTTCGTTTGGCCTCCGTAAAAACGCAAATAAAACAGGAACACCGACGGCAAGCGGTGAGGAAGTGCTTATACCGCCCGAGCACGAGCCCGAGCCCGAGCCCTAACCCGAACGGTACCTTTTTCGTTTTTCATTTTCCCATTTTCCTATTTTTCTCATTCAAACATCATTTTGCCAGCGCTCATGATGAATGGCACAAATTCCACTTACACATTTAACCGACTGCAAAATACACGACAAACAATGGCCCCCATGCAAATGACTTTTCTCATCCGCAGCCACATTCTGAAATAATTATTCCGACGGTTCATGATTTTTCTCGTGCAATTTCATTTGCTGTTTTCGCATGTAATTCCGTCCAATTCCGCCAGTAAACCGGCCGCATATCTTTTCATCATGGCGTTTTTTTTCGGTTAAAATGAATATCATCATAACGGGAATACAAATGAGTTGCTTCGGATGGGTGAGGCGTTTGTGCGTTTACGGAACGCACCCTCGCTCAATCGGTTTGGTTTTTCTTTGTTTTTGTTCTTGTTTCTACTCGCTTAAGCCGGAGTTGTCTATTGGAGGCCGATTGAATCGAAACCGAGCGCACTTTGACGAGCGACCAGTGTCAGTCATTGAAATCCGTTTCGGGCGAAAATGTCACAATCACTCTTTCGGCTTTTGCGTGCGGAACAGATCAAATGTAAGGGAAATGCATGAGCAAAAAAAATGGATGCGAGAATTTCAAACGAAAAAAGAAACTCCCTCCAGAGAACCTGTCAAAAAGGTTGTTTTATGAGAATTGAAAAAGTGGTTTTGACGCTTCAAAAAATGTATCAAAGAAAAACCGGAGCCGAAATTTACGCCTTGAGCTTGGCCGGATGAATTCGGCGATGAATGCCGATGAACCATTAACAGCGTGCCCGTAACAAGCACCTGTTTGGGATCAACCTTCGACTGGACGAAATTCGGTTCGCTTTCGAATGTAAGCGGAGTTGGTGGCTGGGCCCCTGCCCCCATCTCCCCTGCCCGCACACAGAATGAATGAACGGATCCCACTGAATGATATCGCGTGACACAAAAAAAGTGCCAACCAAACACATGTGACTAATTTCATTTTCCAGTTCAATGATTGTAATAATTGTTGTGCCAAAAATTGAGCGGCGTATCTGAAATGGTTATTGTCGATTTGTCAATTGGCCAGCCGTATTTTTGGTCCGCTCTCGGTTCATTCAATTCGTGCACCTTTTTGCTTTGATTGTTCATTTAGCGCTCAGGCGCATTGAAACGAATGCAAGTGATTCCACAAATTTATTGCGAGAAATAATTGAAATAATTTAGAAAAATATCGTACCGAAAAAAAGGTTGCCAACGGTTTACGGTTAACGGTACTCGAATAACGGAATGATGTCGTGCTCGGATGCGGACCGCTTTCTTACAAATTGGACGGACAAACGACGAGGGCAGGAAAAAAGCAAGCGAAAAAATGAAGAAGAGCGATTAAGAGCGAGAGAGCCATCCACAGTAAGCCGGCTGATTATTCACATTTTAGAGTGGCCAATTTGAATTTGCAAATCCCCGAAAACATTCGCACGAACAAAAGCGGAAAAATACCGGTGAATCCACCTCAAAGGATTACCGCTGGCAAACAAATGTTCGGTTCCAAGACGACGAAAATCGCTTCAATTCGATCTCGCGTGGAAATTAGTCCATTTGGTCATGGTTTCCAGTCGGCTATATCGCACTTCATAGTGGTTTTCACATAAACGGTAAGTCACAACGCGGTTGCGGGATTACCGGATGTGATGCAAACAATACAACCGACTCGTGAGTTCAATGAGACGCATTTCATTTCATTTCATCAAAAAACAGGGCGATGAACTGCCATTGTGCTCACGAACTCAGCCGATTTATTTCCGAATCATGCACTTTCATTTGGTGAACGAGAGACGAATAGCAAAAATCGGGTAAGAAAACTCAAGTCTCTGGTGCTCTTGGGCTTTAATTCATATTAATGAATTTGAGTAGAACGAAGAAGAGTAGCGAAGAAGAGCAGAAGCTTAGCGAGAAAGATGGTCGAACATTCATTACCGAAATTAAGACTGGCTCAAATGTACAATGGGCTGCATGAGTAGTGGTCGCATCCCAGGGGCTTCGAGACACCTTGCAGACCTTGCCTCCACATTCAAATACTCCGCGGAAAAAACAAATGAAAGTCACTGCACACTCGGCTCGGCTGATTCATGGCGCATCGCACAGGAAAATCGTCTGTTGGGCTCTTTGAATGACATCGAAAGTCAAGAACATAATTTATTAACGAACAACGAATGCAATTAATCATCATCAAGGGGATTCAGTAAATTTGTTGAACATTTTCAAGAATGATTTGCGTTGTTATTGTGTGTGACCGACCCATCGACCGGTACCGGCTGCACTGAGACGATTAAGAAAAACTCGCGCACCCATTTCATGAGCTCGAACTGGAGCAAGCTGATTTTATAATATCGCGAAATTCAATTTCAAATGAAATTTCCTCAAAATCTCAATCTCACTTGCTCTGCAGCATTCCCAAAGGACACCCCGACACTTCGGCTCATTTTCGACAATCAATATTTTGTTTTGTCGTCGTCGTCGTCGTCGTCGCGAAAACACGTTCTTTTGTCAACATTCTCGAATATTGTTCGGCACACGAGAGACGGTAGAGGTAATTAAAATTCACTTAAAGTGACGCTTTCATCACTCGAACACAAGACTGCAAACAGATGGGCGGAATGGTAACCTCTTCGTTAATATTCCCGGAGACAGGCTTTCCATTGATGTGGTCTTCTATTGTTTGTCATGTGCCTGAGTGTTCGGGTGGCCACCATCGATTTTTTTTTCTTTCGAAAAGCTTTCATCACAAATAAGCTTTCATCCTCCGAAAATACCGAAAGCCTCTCGTGAAAAACCCAAGCGAGGAGTTTTCGATATGCTCCGATAACCACAACTAGTCTCGAAGTCAACGTCTCAATGGCCTGCTGTTGCCCATTTCTCCTCATTTTGTCAACCATTTTCCAACAACAATCGAAATTTGTATCCAACTTTGATTGAAATAACATGTTCGATTCGATATCAATTCATTTCAATTATTCAGCGTCGATGCCTCCAAGATATTTCAAGTTTTTCACACAGAGCGTTTGATGCAAGTGTGTGATTCAGGTTTCAATTTTTTATATTCAAACAGCATGAAATCCATGCAAGTCCTAGGCGGTTCCTTTTCGGTTGAGTGAGCGACAGAACAGGACAAGCTGATCCTTGAAAAACATGTCCATTAAAGTACCCCAGCGGCGAAACTGTCGCAGCACACGGCCAACGTGAACCAAGGATGCCAGGCCATTTTCGATTCATTTCGATAACCGAATCGCATGAACTGGATATTTTCCCCGAAAATTTTCAATTAAATTCCAATACAATTTACATTATTTGCCCGCACCGATACCAGAAACTCGAACCATGTCCTCTGAATTATGCATTTTGCATCAACGATTGTTGGGCAAAAGGTAAACAATCGCTCGCAGGTAAACAACAAATAAACATATATCGAATGCGAACAGTCAAATGCGAGCACGGAACGATTTCGACCATTTTCGAATTCTGGATACTGTTTGCTCTCGCAAATTTTCAATTAAATTGCCAAATAAACCAGAAAAAATGAAATAAAGAAGAAAAAATGTGGGAAAAAATGTGGGAAAAAAGTGGAAAAATCTAATTTCGCTTATTATTACCATCAGTTTCCGGATGGCCAATGTGGTCATTAGCTCGATAAATAGTTGTGTCGTTTAATTAATCCCCCGTGGCTGTGAAATATTTCACCGAATCGAAATATTATCGTCCTCCGGTATACTACACACATTTCGAGGAATGTCATCACATTCAACATTCGCACCAATCGCAATCCGCACTGAAACAGACAATGGGACAACCAGACACACCCGACACATTCACCGTACATGTCAAACAATTTCCATAAATCATAATTCCGAATTCGGAATTGGTGCCAACCATTTCAAACCAATAATAATAATAATAATATATAAACGCAATGCATGTTTGGGAATATTGTTTTTGGAATGTGTTTGTTCGTGTGAAGATTGTAGCCGATTTCGAATGGTGCTCTTCTGTACGATGTGAATTATTGAATTTGAATTGTTCGACACTCACACAGTTCGGTCAGGAAACACTTGAACAGCCATTCCGTCGTATGTGACTCTGTCATCGGTAACAATGTTCATCTTTAGAGCTGGTTCAAAATCGACGGTGGATAATTAGTGGCGATAAGAATAGGGAACTGAGGGAGGGCGAGAGAAGATTTTCTGAATGAAACGGAAACGGGTCCCCTGTTGATGGTAATTGGTGTTTATGTTTTCGCTAACATGACACTTATGATTTATTGAAATGTAAATGCCCAGAACGGTGTGAACGGAGGAGCTTGGCCAGGCCAGACCAGGCCAGGCCATTATCCGACCGGCCACACTGTTTTCAAATCACTCAATCATTGTCTTTTGATGTGTCTCACATTACACAGATGGATTGATGATCCAAAGTGGAATCTTTGTCATGCAA
>JANSTV010065696.1:0-11329 GCA_027564135.1 Lestremia cinerea
AATATGTCAAAAAATCGGAAATGATCAACTTGACTTCATGCGTCGTGTGGGTGACATGTGTGGGTATGTGTGTAGATGCGAGTGTGTGTATGCGTGTTTGTGTAAGTCGATGCGTATGTTTTCACCATCGTTATTTTTCAATCGGAACACATGTTCAATTCCATTAAAAGTTAATGTCATTTGAAAATCTACTTTTCCAAATATGCTCATCGATGACAGAACGGCAATACACATACGCACACACGCACATTCACGCACACACATACACACATATACACTCACATACACTCACACACCTACACACATGCTCACACACACACACACACTCACACACACACACTCCCACTCACATAGACTTTCACACTCACATACACACTCACACATACACACACACCCACAGGTGTACAGCATTCCGTTTAGGTTTCCGAATTTCTGAACGAAGACGTTGACGAGGCTCGCCATTATCATTCCTAATGAAAATCCTTAGCATTTTAGGTCATTTCAGTTGGTTTCACAAAAATTGTTTATTTTTTCTTCTGTTCGGTTACAGTTTACTGGTTCTGTATCTTGTGTGTGCGTGGCACGTGTGCTGTGGCATTGGCAATGCGATTCATGGTGATGATGACGACGAGGAACGAGGAAAACGATGGCGCCCCTCCGGAAAAAAGCAAATACCCCGCCGAACCATTCAGTCAATTCATACGCTTCATTTCATTTGTTTAATAATAAATCGACCTTTCTAAGTAGCAATAAATATTTAGTAGCTCATTGCAATAACATTTCTCTCCGGAATGTTGAAGCGATAATTTCCACCTTTCGACTCTTCCGGTGCCGTGCGGTGCGGACGGGATGAATGTGATTTACGATGGGAAACTGCCATCCCGCTAATTATTTTCCGATATTCCAAAAATCCATTCAACCGTTCGTGCCACTCGTCATCGTCGCCGTCGTCGTCGTTGTCGTCGCCATCGTCGTCGTTCTCGAGATGGGAAAATATGCACTCCGACTGTTGTTGTTTATGAAAATATGCAAAAGCATTTCTTTGATGAATATTTCTGGAAAGTTTTCAGTCGAGAGCAGCTGTCTGAATGAAAAAGACGTTTGATGTACTCAAACCTCAACAAGATTGCCGGTCGATGAGCTGATCCGAATGCTTCCGGTGTATCCACTCGTCATTGATCCATGCAGAAGGTCCCATCGAATGCCATCAACTTGAATTCAATTCTTATTAAAAACATCAACTGAATGAACACTTGACATCAGCAAATTAACTCTCCACCGCAAACACATGCGAACTTGACAGCATCTCAATTCGGAGACGGTCGCATGCTCTGACACCAGACATGTCGAACAAACAGCAAAAGAGGCCGAACCACATCAGACAACGGCGGATAAACAATGGCCGTCTCCTCGTGAGGCAATGTTGAGGTTTAAGGTGCCTCTGGCGATCCCGGCCTCAAATGAAATTACCCAACAACAAAGCCACTGATTTGGCTCTCCGGGCGAGTCCAATCTCGATAAGAGCTCGTCGGTCGACGGTTTTCCTTTGAACGGCTTGTAGTTTCCTTTGTCGTGGTCGATTTTTTTTTCCGATATCCTTTCTCTTTCCCGCCTTTTTTCCTTTCTCGCTCATTTTGTCATTCGATTTTTTCCCACTTCCCGGCCGCAGTTGACGGGTTTTTTCTTCTCTTTCTTTTGTCATCGTGTTTTTCCGTCGATTTTTTTTCGTCGCCCCTCCGTCAACGGTTCGTGTCGTCATTTGTTTGCGAATGTTTGACGAGAGAAAATGTTTCAGTTTATTTGAATGATTTCAAGATTAATAGGACGTTTCGGGAGTTGTATGGCATTTTTAAATGGGCCATTTGACCGTACTTACGGATATTAAACAAAACGAATGGGCGACGAATCTTGGAGGAATCTGTATAAGACGCTCACCGCACCGCTCTGTACATACGAGCGAGTCGAGCCAAAGAAAACAACAAATGAATCGACTCACAACAGCAGTCTGAATGAACGGAAGAAAAACAACAACAACAAAAACAACAAAGAACAAAGAAAATTGTTAAAACGAGACGAAACGACTAAACGGAAAATTTAATTAAAGGAAAATGTAGCCGAAAATATCCATTGGAGATCGAGCTCATTACACAAATGACATTCATTTTCATTTTTCGGTGGGAAATCGGTCTGAATAATGGAGCGAGAATGGACACCGACGTGTCTGCGTTTGTCCAAAAGTAATCTTAATGTCCAGCAAGTGGAACATCGTAAATCTTGTCGCCTCGCATCCGACCGCAATGGTCTTGGGAATGCCCTTTTTCGGATGCAGCCAAATGTCACATAAATCCATGTTGGTTCCATCATCTCATGAAATGCTCATTGTCTTTTCCGAACGACACACGCACACACACACACCAGACACGCCAATGCCGAATGAAGATGAATGTTTGAATCAATTTTATGAAAATATATCAGAATGATTGATGTTGTCATCGTTTTCAGAGATTAGCATTTTGTTGTTTGTCGTGAATGTGTCTGCCTCTGGGTGCTTGTGATTGTGTGTGTGCTGCCAGAGTGCGTGTGTGATGATTAAGATGCTGCTGCCACCAGGCAGAGATATCACCGGCGACGATGTCTGTTGAACAGCCGTTGATGTGGTCGGGTGCATGAACATTTCCATTTCGAGGCCATCCTCTGAATGCGTATTCATCGTCGAAAGTCAAAAGACAGCCCAAGAATAATGCGAGATTGTTATGAAAATTAATTGCCAAACACCGCACTCAAGACGAGAGAGATAACATTCGAGGCAAATATTTGTGCCCCCGAATAACAATTTCGACTAGTCAATCAAGACGTCCCGCATCCGCTCCATTTTCGAATCCGACCCTCTCTGCGAAGGCATCCGTTGCTCGGTTGAATGGTGAATGTTTGTGTTTTGCATAAATCGATAATCGAATGAAATTAATTTACATTTAGAAAGGGTCTCATCTCCGACCAGAAGACAAACATGCTCATCAGCATGGCAATGAGATGGCTGGCTGCCGTATGGTTGGCTTCTCAACTTCAAACGCATCCCATTTCCATCAAGTAATTATGACAATTTCATTTCCTTTCGATTTCCGCCTCGGCGTTTCTTGGTCGCAGCGCCAGTGGGGACGGTTCAACGGGGGCGAATCGATGAATCGAAAAATGCAATCTTAATCAAACGATGGAACAACGCTGTTGGCGAAACCGTGCTCTCAACCGCATCACAAGCGAAACGGGCAGATACGCCTTCAAGTTCTGATTGCAACTTTTTGCGCAACATTTCCATCAGTGGAGTCGCTCATTTGTTAACCGAAATCATTTTCTTTTTATGGAAATCGACTCGAAGCAATTCTCGATGATTGGCTGACAATTGCCGATTCATCAAAAAAAGCGATTCTCGCAAACATTTCGCAAAATCTCCAATTCGAATATTTTCGCAGAGAAAACACACGAACCGAAAATAAAAACGATTCATTTTGTCTGGAGAATCCATTTACTCAAAGCATTTGCATTGTTCCGGATGGTTCCCGTTATGGCAATAACGGTATCAGCAACGGTATGCAATGGCGCTAGTGACTGCTAGTGGCTGCCAGTGAAAACATTCGGTGCAATAACATGATCGACCGGGATAGAGCTAACGGTTCTTTGAAAGAAAAAATAACATCGACGAGATGAGAATGAAGAGAAAAAGTAGAGGAAAAACGAAGCGAAACCCAACTATTGTTTTAATTAAATCGTAACGATTTTGCGATGCTTAACAAATTATTTTCAATTATTATCGCAGAGTTACCGGTGTTGGCAATGTCATTGGTGTTGTGAATGTCATTACAACGTTTTCAAAAGTTACTCAGAATGTGTACGTGTGTGTGTGTATGTGTGTGTATGTGTGTGTGTGTGAGTGGGAGAGTGAGTGTCCCAAAGCGTCTCGCTCATAGTCCTCCCGGTGTCGATCAATGGCACATGCATGAAAACCTTGCTGAAAGGAAGCGCATCCACAAGCGACATAATTAGAGTGCTTTGTGAAGGGAAGAACAAGAAGGAAGACGAAGAAGAAGAAAGAAGAAGAAAAAAACCCGAAGAAAACAAAAAGAATGGAAACAATTTCAGACAACACTGAGATTATGGCGAAATATCGTCATGAAGTCATTACATCTATTAGTGTTGTCTGACTTGGGGTTGTTTGTCTGTGGGGGCCACATCCACACATTTGATGGTGGCCACAATGCGAATTGTATATGCCATTTGAGGCCATAACCAAAACATTGTTCGCCATTATGGTTATTTTCATTTGGAAATTATTTCGAAAGACATTCTCGACAACCGCAAAGTGACACATCCGAAAAATCCACTGTCAGAGCTCATTGTCAATGGGCTGAAAGTCATTTTCCAACGAATCCCAAGTTTATCGGTCAAAATACCGACTGTGTTGGCGTTTGGTGCTTGCGTGTCCTTTGTCGTCCGCTGCGAGGGGAGATTCTCGATGCCACTCACACACACACACACACACACACACACAAGCAGACAAGCACAAGCAAACACAAACAACCAAATTGACAAGCTAAAAACGCCGTTACTTTGCTCATCATTGCTCCGGATGGCTTACAGCTTTGAGAATCATTCAGTGGTTTATTGCATGTGTTGTTGGCAGAACCATCGAAAGTCAAACGCCAGCGGCTTATCATTAAGACACGTTGCGATGGGTACGCATCGTCATGCATAATGCGAATACACGTCATCTCCAGCCAGCAGCCAAAAGTCGCTCCTTAGCAGAGGCTCAAGCTCATTTTCGAGGCATTTTGAATGCATACGTTTGCCGTTGGTATTTTTTTGGCATTTGCCGGAAATATCATTTCAGTCCTCTTCGGTTCTGGTCGGAATGGGGAAATTTCATCGCTTATTTGTCGTGATGAGAAACCGGAAAAAGGGTTTATTCTTTTTTCGCCTTCCATTTTCACCGTGTCACCCGCATCGAGAGAGCATTCGAGTTGGCACCTTGAACCGGAACAGATAAAACTGTCAAATGATATTTATTCAATTTAACCTGGAGGAAGATCGTATTCTGTCGAGTTGAAAATCGAGCAACAAGGGAGGAGACGAAGCGGTAAAAAACCGAAGACGGTCAGAAGAGAACGAGAGGAGTGGAGGAGAAGAGAAGAAGAGAAGAGGAATCTGTGAGGCGCGGTCCCTCAATATGCGGTCGGTTAAACAAACAGCACGCAATGCTGTGCCATCATTTCAGGTGTTTGCTGCCGCAAAGCAGCCGTTCCGCATGAAAAGTGAGTAGTCACTCCGATGCTAACCAATTCCGCTGCGTGTGAAAAATAATTTTGACATACTGTACGTGTTTGCCGTAAACCGTTGAGAATGGGGCACGCATTACGACCAAACACAACGAAAATCCATTCGCTTCGTGTTTCGTGGTCGGCGTCTTATGAGATTATTTGCATGCACATTTGAGTTGAACAATAAACACAGAGGTTAAACTGAAGCTTTCCTTTACCTTCTCCGCCTCGTCTCTATAGGCCTCACTCGACCCCCTCCCCCCGGTCACACCATTCCCAGGATCCCAAATAGAACCCCGATACAAGTCAACGCCACAGAAATTCGCCCCAAATAATCGCACACAATAACAGAATATTATGATTATTTTTATTTTTATTATGAATTGTCGGTGTTATGTGATTTTAACTTGACTGGTACACGGCGAAACAGCATACGATTACGGGCTAAACAAAACACTCACGATAATAAACAACCACTCTTTGGTGGAACGGGGCCGGCCAACGGTAGAGGTAGGTTTGCTGGTCGCCGCCAGGGGGAAGGTGGCGAATGTTGTCTTAGCCGATATTCGGTGACGATGTGTCGACGGCGAGGCGAGAAAATTTAGTTATAGCAGATTATGAAATGAATAATTATAATAATTTTCGGTAATGCCCCGGCCCATCCTTTGGCTCGTTTTCGGCGCGATTGTGCGTGTGTTTTCACTCGGTGTTTGGGATCGCTTACTCGTTTTCTCCGTCTGGATTCATCTTGGCGAAATGCGATTAATGAACAACGAAAAAGGGGCGAAAACTCCTTTCGCAAACACCCGAGAAGTGACAACAACACAGTACGGCACCACGTGGATTTTGTTATTACGATTTTTCTCGCTTTCTTTTCCTCTCATTTTCCGTTACTTTCGTCTAAAAGGCACATTTTAATTAGGTGAGTAGAAGCCAAAGGTTTTTAAAAAATTATTATTAATTTGTAACATGAAATTGAGTTCAGTCGTGTGCTGTATGCTGTATGCTGTGTGCTGTATGCTGTGTGCGTTGCTGAGTGTGACGTGTCGATTGTGTGTCGATTACACAATGCCATTGAAAGTGTGTTATTGTCAAAGCATTTACCAAATCCCGTTGCCAAGATGACAATATCCACCTCCGAGTAAATAGGTCATGCTGTGCTTGTGACTTGAAGACAAAACGGTCCTTGGCACCAACGCTAGTGGTGGAGGTTGTGATGCAACCAAATCCAGTTATGCGGAAAATGACTCAATGAATGTCAATGTCAAACAAATGACGGACATTTTTTAATCATTTTTCAATTCTGTGATTTTCCCATTTCGGTTCGAGCGTTTCGCGATGCCGTGATTCCATCCGGCATTTGACGTGAAAATACGCTGGAATGAATATTGCTTTTGTCACACTCAACGAAACGATTCCATCACATTCGGCTCGGTGTCGCTTTGTTTTACGACCCAACTGCCATTGTGACGGGTGAAGAAACGAATAAAATCGCTGGCCCAAACTGCTTTCTCATGATAATTATTTGCGTTTTGATGAATGCAATAAAAACGAGAGAATTAGTCGATGAAAGGCTGAACGAAGTGAGGGGCAAAGTGCTCTACGTCCTACACGCTACACTCCCCCCTCCCCCGCACCTTCCAGCCAAGACGCATTCAGGTATGAAATTCATTTTACGATTTCATTTCGAGGGATATTAAAACACCCGTTGCCACATAAAACGCTCGTAACGGTCGATGAATGATGGATGGATGCTTGCTGTGCCTCTTCAGTTGCGTTACCTTTTCGTCGAGTCAATGGCATAATTACTTTCGTACCTTTCATCTCAGGTCCATTTCCAGTGAACACATCATGTTCGTCATTATTAATATTCAAATTAGCTGAAAAGCTTCGAAGATGAAGTTTCTTTCGACAGACGGAAAAACGAAGCAACAACAACAACAACAACAACAACAACAACAACAACAACAACGAAAACAACCGGACATGAGAATCCCGTTTCGCTCGAAAACGAATGGCATCTGCTCAACGAATCGCCATTGACCGAAAATGAGAATTGATTCGATTGAAAAGTGAAAGTCTGTCTGTCAAACTGTCGAAAGCTTAAGAAAGTTTTATGGGCTTTTTCCTCTTTGCCGTTATTGATGAAAAACGTATGTAAAGTTTTCCGTTGACCAATTCGCATCAAGCACATGCCAAATCGAATCGACTGGCCAGCGGTCCGGTGCCGTTAATCGACCTGGGTGGATGCTGCCCCCTGAAGAGGGTCGATGGGTTCCAAGCGAAATGTTGATCGGGATATTCGCGGTGAGCGTTCATTTTGAATGATCGACCATCAGCCGACCAACCTTTTCATGACTTGCGTAATCCACTGGTTGACTCGAGCCAAATTTTATGAAAATATGTTTGCGTTTTCCAATTTCTTCCAATTCCCATTTTCTTTGTTTGATTGACGCTGATGTGGTGTATTTCTAAGTAGTTGATGGCTCCATGCGGGAAACAATGTGCGAAACAACTATCGAATGGAAAAACAATTCCGACGTCGGAATGTATCGAATGACCGAGCAACCGTCATCACCTAACCATTAACGAATATCACAGTGACTTTCCATTTATGCCAAAATTGAAAGCTTATTAGTTGGTCATTACTCGGCACCGGAGCTGATGGCTGTCTTTATGTGAACGCGTATGTGGGCTTGTGTGAGTGTGTGCGAAACGAGCGAGAATTATTAAAGCTAAGCGACGCCGGTCTGGAATATCTGTCGAAATACGTGGCCAACATGAACCGTTGAATTGATAATAAAAACTTTATGACCAGCGCGCTGGTTGATAGCGTCGCTTGAGCAAAATTAAAATATTCTCGACTGGCAGCAAGCGTAACGGGACCATCATTTTGGCAAACGTCAAATGCCATTGATTGGCTTTTGGGTGGGAATGCGAATGGTGGTCGCGGTGCTATCCATTTGCGGGGCTTTGCAAC
Source organism: Lestremia cinerea (assembly GCA_027564135.1). Lineage (NCBI taxonomy): Eukaryota > Metazoa > Arthropoda > Insecta > Diptera > Cecidomyiidae > Lestremia > Lestremia cinerea. Next base: position 8,290 of record JANSTV010065696.1, read on the forward strand.
ATTTTGTCTGGTGGTTTTGAGTCGTAATATGCATACGGGTGCGTGTGCGTGTGTGTGTGTGTTGGGACATTAGATAAGCCGCCAAAACGTAGCGGATAGTTAATAGACCACCGCACTGGCGGTGGAACGTTCATTTGCTAAATGGAAACGATACGCTAAGTGTTTCAGCAGCAGGTCTCCCATGCACATTATCGTCTAAATGATCCGTTAAGTATTCAAGATTCGATAACTGCATGTTCGTGTATCGTTTCGTGGTAGTTTTTTGGTGGACTCGGTCCGACCGGCAGAGTCATGCACCATCAGAGTGTCTCAGTACCTTCGAGCCATCAGCCATCGCACCGGCAATTTATCGGTGAAGCTTCATTAGCATATTTCGGGCGACAATTTCAAAACGTGCATAATCCACCTTAGAGCCACATCCCCTCATGCATTTTTTAGCTTCTCGATAATGGACCATTTGTGATCGTCCACCGGTGGCTCTCGTCTCATCGGAGGGTGTTCTGCTGATGTTGTGTGAATCACACACTCCGTCGGGGAGATATCGTCGATGTTCATCGGTGTACTTCGAATCGAAAGCAGTTTACGGCTTGGCGATAGCCTGCCGTGGTTTTCGCGTTGAATTGAAGGCTCGAAACGATGTCGAGAGCAATCGATGTCGGTGACTCGAGTTGAATCGAATCCACCTCGACGCCTGTTGGGAAACTCAGCCGCCTCCTTCAATTCCCACACAATGGTCGCCCTCCGGGTCGATGCATGCACCAAACCCAGAGCCATTGTCCAAAGGGACGACCGTTTTCCCATTCGAGTCAATCCGAGAAATTAATTGCAATCATAAAGAAGTTGAATGCTGGAATAAATTTGAATAAAAACCACACTGGTCGCCCATTAACCGTAATTATTCCAATTGCTCAACGAAACAAAAGGGAAAGCCATGCGAAATTAAGATGAAAATCGGAATTGCACAAGAAAAAAACGGTATTCACAAAGCGAGTAAACAAACACTGGAAGAAGGAGACGCTTCTTCTTCCCTGGTTCTCTTCATAATCCGTCGCTTAGTGCCCTCCCGCGGAATGCGGTTCAACAATGAACGACAAACAGTCGCACGCATTCGCCACAGATGAAACGAATCACGTCGCTCAAAGAGCAAACAGATTCAACAAAGCCCCCCGTCCGACGGTCAAACGCTTGGATACTCGGACACACACACACACTTCTGTGCTAGGCTAATAAAATATCATATTTTTTTCCAGCAACAATATTCGCATCAGTCACGGTGTACCACGGCGGTGGGAACGAAAGTGCGGCCCGCAAAAATGCGCTCTTTGAATTTCGACTCGCAAGTGGTGGAAGCTGAATGCCTGGCAGGGCTCACGTCCAACCACATTCACAGCCATGTACCCTTTGTGCGAATTTCACGAGAAACTGCGCCACACACACAGAAAATGAGCGAAACAACAACAACGGAGTCAACGAAGCCAGTGGAGCCAGTGGAGCCAACCAACAAAAGGAGCGAAAAACAATCAAACGAACGAAATTTACGTTGGCAAACGAAGAGAGAGAGAGAGACTCGATATGCAAATGCCACAAAGGCCAGTTGGGAAATCCACTGACAGCAATAATTAGAAATGCGGAATTTTAATTATGATTTATCCGCAAACCATCGTCCAGCGGTGGTCCACATTTCAAGCCAATCAATCAAAATGGCCGTTCTGGGGGGATGAGCAATTGTGCAAATGGTTTCGGCCCCATCGAAAGCCGAAAGTCAACTTTGACCAGAGACGCTTGTTCTCTCTTCCATCTCATTCTGCGTGTCGACATCGTCTTTTTAATTATCTTTGGATTTTCCATTCACGTTTTTTTTTTCTTCCACACAAAACGAAACGAATGAATTTTCATTATCGAAAATTGCGATGCTTTCCAAGTGTTTCCATCTGATCCCCTCCAGACGAGCGGCGCCATCATCGACGCACGCAACACAACATCAAAGTATAAACGTTAAGCTGCCATTCATCGATGAATTATCGATTGAGTCGATGCCTCTGCCGCTAATTGCTCATCGAACGATAGAAATGGCAAGCAATCATCTCCGACAGAATCGAAATCAATGGAAAGTGCGCATCAATTGATAGTCATGCGGAGATGTGATACCGATTCTGGTTGAATCATCGTCTAGGCAGCAACAGTCGACGCTCATCTGTCGAATGGCCTGGGTTGTGTTATTGTTTCGCTTGTCATCGTTACGTTTCGACAGAGTGAAATTGCAACAAAGGAAAATCTGTCTAAGATTTCGTTGTGATTTCGCGCGTCACCCGCAAAGGTGAATGGAAGTTGACTGGCATCGTAACTCTATACGTTTCACATGAGCATTAGCTGCGTTGGCAGCGTTGCTTTATCGAATGTCATAACAAACGTCAATTTGCACGTTTGCCCCGCTGAGCGCGGGCTCCAAGCAACCGTCTGCCATCAGTCGGCTATTTGTGAATGTCGTGGAGACGGTCTCTAATCGAAAATCAATCGAACTAATCGACGGCAGGCATATATTGCTGATTGATTCGATTGTCAATATGTGAATTTGGCGCGATCAATCGATCAATCAACGCCAGAGCAAACTTTGGCGAATTTCCTTGCACCTTCGTCATGTGTATCTGCGATCGGGAGAAGACACCATTCCCAATCAATAGTATTTCAATTGCATTGACGGTTTCGGGCCAACCAGGCAAGAGAGACTCGACGAAAACTTGTGAAACACACTTGCGGTGAGACATGCATGTTTAAAATTCAATGAACTTTCCAACAAAACGCAAATTTAACCCTCGTTAAGAACTTGGCTACACAACAGACCCCCCGATGGTTGCGGGTCATTTGTGACCCGCTCGAAATAATCATAGCGCATCGAATGCAAACAAACATGAAACCAAACGAAACAGCCTGAACAAACGGCCATTTTCATTCAATCAAATATTGATTCGATTTGGTGTGGGGGCGAAAGCTTGGCGTATATCCGGTGTCCTTGCTAGGCGCATATCCATCTTCGGGGAGA
>JANSTV010065707.1:0-11326 GCA_027564135.1 Lestremia cinerea
AATTTTTTCCGTCTTTTTTCCGCTGCGTTTTCCGCAAGAATGTTGCGGTTTCGATGGGAATTTGCATAAACGACCAAGACAGCGAGCTGGCTGTCCTTTAGAAAGCCCTGAAGCATTTTTCACATCGTCGCCTCTTCAGCAGAAAATTTATCGCCAAGGTTATGGGAAGTGGTTGGAAGGATATTTCTGGATTCGTTTCATTGAAATTCATCAACATAACGGTTTCTCTTCATTTACAGGTTACTTTCCGCTCGAATCGGAGCATTGCCTAGTTTGGATATGTCTCGACGTGCTCTTCTGCACCGCCAGCATAATGCATTTATGTACGATATCCATCGATAGATATCTGTCGCTGCGATATCCCATGCGATTTGGACGCAACAAAACTCGCCGAAGAGTTACTCTCAAGATCGTGTTTGTGTGGCTGTTGTCCATCGCGATGAGTCTGCCTCTCAGTTTGATGTATTCAAAGGTGAGTTTGATGAATCTGGCTGATTGCGAAATGAATGAGTTTTCGACTGGGTTCTTTCCCTCCCCAATACAGAATCACGCCTCGGTGTTGGTGGATGGAACATGCCAAATTCCGGACCCCGTATACAAATTCGTCGGTTCGATCGTGTGCTTCTACATACCATTGGGCGTGATGTTGATCACTTACTGTTTGACGGTGCAACTATTGGCCCGTCAGCAACAGAATTTGGGTGGAACTCAACCGAATGGCTGGGCGAGCGGATGGTTGGGATCCCAGCCCCAACTGGAACGTCAATCCACTTGGAGACGACTGCTGAAGTCGAGTCTCCCGTCGACTCCGAACCACGCTCATTCGGCCACCTCGACCGACACGGACATGTCCACCTTGGACACCCACGAACTGTGGCTGCCGGACACCTGGTGAGTCTCGTCGCCTCAGCAATGGCCAAACATTGACCGATTTCCTTCAACATTCGCAGCATTGCCGATCCAACACCATCAACAATGACAGCCCTGCACATGTTCGGCACAGAAATGCTGAAACTGTCTCGAGGACTGGATGCCGTATCATCTGGCGTGGTCACTGCTCTGACCGTATCCACCGCTGAATCGGTCACGCCAACAAAATCGCTCTTCAGCAGCGCCGAAAATACGCCAAAGAAAATCAGGTGAGTGCCGAAATCGCCGGCGTCGAGCAATCAATCGAATTTGTCGAGCGTCTCCATCGATCATGGCTCGAAGGTGCCCGGGTCGAACGAGATGAATGACACGTTGGCATGTGGCATGTGCTCGGAACCATCCCTTCCAACCACTCGAATGGATGGATCTCCTCGTTATTGTTATGAATGGCAATAATCATTCGCCGAGACCATTCAACCATCGGTTTATGGATCACGAAATGGCAATAAAACGTCCATCTTCTCTCGGTCACACGACCAAACAAGACAAAGCAAAAGACATAAATTTTTCATTTCGCATCGTAATTCACCTCTTCATTCGGACTCGCACACACTCCCATTTACGGCCAATCCACTGTGCGACTGATTGCTTTCCGCTTCGATTGAAACGGAAAGCGATTAAATTTTCAATTTCCACTGCCCGGCCGAAAATCATATGCCTTTGAACGGCCGTCTCGGTTGACGCTTGCGTTTTCAGCGTGCGGCTGATGGAGCAATTAAAACTTTGCCCAAAGCTCATTTAATGCCGCTTTTATGAACTCGAGCTAAGCCCGAAATTGAATTAAATTTTGCGAGAAAATGATGGAAATTCGTGCCGTTGCATTGGTTTTGCCGTGCCCAAACCGATTCGCCAATGCGAGAATTTGGAACGAGACTGGATTAAAGGCAGTGCCAACGTTGAAACCGATTCGAATGGATATCCCGCGTGCAGCGGTCTGTGTCGTAATGTCGTAATTTGCATTTCCGTAATGATTGCAAACAAGCTGCTCGTTCATTTCTGTGCACTTTACGTGTCGGCTGCTGTCGTCGATGTTGTCTTCGTCGGTGCCAACATTTCCCGGGTAACTGAGCCAAACCACAGGCAAAAACAACACAAACAATGGCATAATCTGCTAATGACATTGTTCGTGGAAATGTGTTGTTGCATCGCTGGCTGAGGCGGAGGCTGAGGCTGATGACGATAGTGTATTCATCCAGCACCGCCGCTGGCAGCCAACAAGTGAACGCCAACTCATGGATTTCATTACACAACGAAACGGGATTATGATATTTTGGGACGATTATCGTTCGCATGGAACGTCAACCGAATCCTTTTTCGCTGCCGCATTAAATTTCCAAAAATAAACTCGGATTTTCTTGTCACAAATCGATCTTCGAGAGACGGCGAGGCAAGGCAACGGTTCGATATCATTTACCGAAATTCTATTCTTGGCCGATTGATTGTCGGACCGTAGCGGCAACCCATTTACGTAATGCGTTGCCAATCGAGCGATTCCTCGAGAGCATCGACTGGCCTTTGAGAGCTTCCATTTCACCTTCCCGGTTTCTGGTTTTGGTGAAGATACCTTGCCATCGATGCAAGTTCTTTGATAAATTGAAATTTGAATATTTGATGTGATTTTGGTGGCGGACGGTTTACCGTTTCCGCTCGAACCGAAAATCCAAGTCGGCATATTGTTTTCCCTACTCGAAAGTATCAATCAAACGAAATCCGTCTGGGGAATTGGTGTTTTGCGCATCATTTCAACATTCATTCAAAAACCAAACAATGTGATGTTTTGAATATCAAACAGAAGCACACGACCGCCCAAACCCTAGTCGTCGCGATGACGAAGCCGGTCAATTGAGGAAATACAGCAAAGAGGTCGACAACAATCGTCGGGTTTGCTTCCATTCGGCATTCGTTCAACAATCATTTTTCTCTCAGCCTCGACGCAATCGCTGAATGGAAAATGAGATTCAGTTTTCATGAAAAATGCAAAACAATAAGCCGAATCAACATGAAAAATCGTCGACACAGAAGCAAGCGAGAAGCACACACACAGCAACAACAGCAACGGCAACAAAACGATTGGACGAATGGTTGGGTCTTGGCGATGACACCGTCAACGACACAATCGCTCATTGTGGCCCATTCACGAGCGTGTATCGTTCGTATCGTTTCATTTCGTTGCGGTTTAGTTTGGCTTGGTTGTTTTTCCTCGCCTTCGTTTTTCTGCTCTTCTGCTGTTGCTGGTTGCTGGCTTGGGTTTTGCCAAAGTGAAATTGATCAAAATGAAAATGTCGCCGGCAGTTGTGGAAAAGCGCATTTGGGTTTTTTGTGTGTGCCGATTGTCCTTCAGGCGATGCCACTTCATTGCTTTCGTTTGTTTGAGACGGGGGCGAATCGGTGAGTGAGCGAGATTTTTCGGCAGGATTTTGTGTGCCTTCTTGAAAACGTTGCCAAAGCAAAGGCGCAATTAATTTTCCATTTTGGCTGAGAGCCATCAGTTGTGCTCCGATTAGGACGAATGACAACTTGATTCAATGCCTCGCGTGGTCCCTCTCCCCGACCCGCCAATATGCATCTGTCTGTCTGCAATGAAATCGGCAAATAAGAATTTCAATTGGATTGGTTCTTTGTTGTCGTTCATCAAAAGGCTCGCGAGCGCTCTTTGATGTCTTGTTCCGATTGTGTGCACGGCAAGTTGCATGTTCAAGCGCGATATTGAAAATGCTCGACGATTCTCTTTCGCTTTCGGTTCCTATTCGCCCGCACAATCGACAAACGATGCCGACGACATCCCGCAAAGGAGTAAATCGATATCCATTATCGTCATGGCACGATGACGGTATCAATTCTCCGAATGGAATTATTCGTTTGAAATGCGCCACCGCACTCCTAGTCTCGAACCCGAACGAAGATGAATTCATTTGAGTGCTGGCAATTTTTCCACTTCACATTGAATTGAATTCGGAGAATTGGCTTCGAAATGGGGCATATCCACGCTGTGTGCTCAGGTCCAAATCTAATTGTTCGTTGGATGAGCATCTTCATTGGCGTCGTTCGCATGGAAAATTATGTGCGTCCCGTTTCAATTCACCTCTTGCGGCTCTCACACCTCCCTGACGCCACCAACGCCCCTAATCTCTCCTTCAGCCGTATCTTGCCACATAGCTTCATCAACCATTGTTTCGCATCCACGTTATTAAAACATATTATTTCATTTTGTTTGTTTCAATTAAATTTCATAAATTTGTATTAAATTACAACGTCGTCGTCGTCGTCATCGTCTTTACCGTCAATCCCGACAGCATCGCCACTTTCCTTGTCATTCGTATGCCTCAAGAGCGACGAGCGCGTTCTCAGCGTTGTCATCATTGCCAAAGATTTTCGTGTAGCAATTTAATGAGAATCTGATAAACAATCGCTGGATGGATGGAAATGTGGCACGACAGCTGAATAACAAAGCCTGATGTTGGATGGCTGTCAATAGCGGTTCGGGCAGACTGTTTGCCCATCAAAAGTTTATTAGTTTTTGAGATTCAATCAAGATTTAATTCGGTGTTCCCAGAACCGCTTTTGGACGACATGTCCGGAGGCACCGCACCGATCCCCCATCCTTCACTGAGTCGACTTTGACATGAATATCTTTCTGTTGATTATCTTTTCAGCGCTTTGTTGCCGTTGCGAAAGCGAATCGGAAAGAAGCGTCGAGCATCGCACGGCATTACACTGACTCCGGCAAGTCCACCATCATCCCGAAAACGGTTCAACAGTTTGCCGCGCATCGAGCAGATTGAGGAGTCGGACAGTGAAGAGCACAGCGAAGATGACCTGATGCCGCAGAAAGAGTCAAAGAATCGCGTAAACTCCATCACTAAATCGAAGAGCAGTGAATCGGCTTCGATGGCCACACGGCATGAAGAATCCGCTACGGAAGAGGGATCCGCCCAGGAGAAACCACAAGTCGAATTGCCACCACCGTGTACATGTCCATACTTTGGACACGCTCCATACGCCAACACTCTGAAGCCCACACAAGTGAAGATCATCACGACGTCGCGGGCCTTTCGCTCAACCTCAAGTGGCTTGCATGAGACGAGCATGATCACCGAATCGGTAACCGCTGCCACCACTCCGACAGCCATGCCATTGGCGGCGATCAAAGGATGCTCAGCACCATCACTGAACCACTTGCTTCTGCCGCCAGGGACGCACAGCAATTTGACATCACCTTCGTCCCAAACGCCATCACCGATTCGAAAGCTGGCCGGTTCGAGTCCCAAGGCGAATTGTGTCGTCACCTGGAACACGCGACGCCCACTTCCAAGTCGTCGAGGATCCTCCTTTGGCGGAGTGCAAACATCACTGCTGACACCGAACAAACTATCAACGCCACTTCGGCGTTCGGTCACCGTTCGCAATCACAACAACATCACGAATGGCGTGGAAGCATCAGCAATGCCTGCCAATCGGTCGACATCTTGTTTGCTCACGCGTTGCGGAACCGTTCGGTCGCATCACTCACGCAATTCCAGTGTCATTTCACGGAATTCCTCACGTCACGGTCGCATCATTCGACTCGAACAGAAGGCAACAAAGGTGTTGGGCGTCGTTTTCTTCACTTTTGTCATTTTGTGGGCACCGTTTTTCGTGCTGAATCTGCTGCCCATCATTTGCGGGGACTGCGAATCGCAGATCGATCATTGGGTGTTTGACGTTGTCACGTGGTTGGGCTACGCCAGCTCGATGGTCAATCCGATATTCTACACGATTTTCAACAAGGTGTTTCGTCAGGCGTTCAAAAAGGTGCTCATGTGCCAGTATGGCGAGACGAAATGGCGACCGCAGAGATAGCAAACAGTGAGCAGTCGATCGTCCAACATGAAATTGAACAAGATCTAAAGGGACGGATGATCGACTGTGTGGACTGAGATGGATGAACGGGCGGATGGGATGAACGGATGAGTGGGATGAACGGGAATCAAACGATTCCATCGGTGTGGGCCAGTTAGTTAGCATTCAAATAGGAATAGGAACCCAATCGTTGCTAAGCATGTTCGTATGGCAGCGCAACTCAATCAGTAGCTTGAGGAATTTCTCATTGTTACTCTCTTCATCGTTTTCTCCTTTCGTTTTGACAAATATTTTCAAATGTAAATAACAATGTAAATGTAAATACTATGCAAATTGGCGTACACAAATATTATTGAAATTAAATCAATTTATTGTTAAATGTGCTGAGTTGAAAGATGCCAAAGTGGCAAAGAGGCTCGGGAGGCGAATAAACACCTCCGGAATGAAGACTTTTTCGATTTGAATAAAAAGGAGGGAATATGTTTTCTGTGAAACATTCGCTGGGTTTTCTTGCAAACGCCATCGTTCCAACCAACCGCCCAGCTGAGACAGCCGCTCGAAGTCAACAAGCAAACTGCATCGAATGTCAATTAAGCCTGACCTATTCCTGTTCTCATCGATCGACATCGGGTAAGTGTCATCATCACAAAAGCAAACAATGCCAGTAATGGAAGCGATGCGATGAATGCAAGAATGCATTCCGACAATCCCCAGGCGAAGGTCTTGGAAAACACTCAACTAGCGATTATGGAATGAATGGAAAAGTTGTGCTGCCAAGCATTCTCCCCATCTCCCGATGCCTCTGACGCAATCATCGAGCCGACTCTTCTGGCATTGCAATCGAGACGAGATGATCAGAAATGGAACAGTAATTTTCTCGATCGATTCAATCGAGATGGGTTCATCAGACATTCAAATTGTAATTCAACTGATGGACTACACGATAAAATTACCATTCGAATCGCATTCCATAGACAACAATGGCCGAAGACCGGCAAAAACGATTCAACCGAAATTACAGAACAATTCAATCGAATTAATTTTCGGGAGAAACCGCATGGCAAAATCACAAAATTATCTCGTTCACACAGAACCGAGTACGGTAAACACACACAAAAACGAATTAAAATCTTTTGTTGGCAGCCGATGATGGGGCTGGGGTGACGGAGGGGGTGATGAGGTGAAGAGGAGCCATTCATCAGATCGACGGTTGATGTGAAAGGTAATGGCATCGCCAATGGCAGCAGCCACACACACACACACACACACACACACACACATTATTTATGGTTTATTGTCCCGAAAAATATTTCGAATTGTAATCACAATTCACATGAATAAAATAGACGAGGAAAGAAAAAAGAAAAATAAGAAGAAGAAGAAGAAGAAGACGAAGAAGCGAAAATCGAAAAAGCAAAGAACAAAAGGAAAACAAAGCATGTTTGTGGAGAATGTCTGTTTGCTGGCATTGTGTGTGCGGAGTGCGGAGTGCGGTGTGCCGGTTCCACAGGCGAGTAACGAGGTCCCATCGAGCCCACTTGAATCGTTTGCTTGTAATAAAATCCGATAAAATACAAATTCTAATCGATTTTTATTACCATTCGCTGTCATGTACTGTTCTGTTTGGTAACATTCGATCTGGCAATGGTTGCGTTGCGTTGCGTTGCGTTCGCTTGCGTTTATCATCTTATCGCATTTTCGAGTAATGTTATGTTGTGCGGAATGTCTTTATATAATTTTCATGTTTATGAGTTTGTGTCAATGAAAAATAGACACGACTGTTCGCACACACACACACACACGAAACACATGAGATTAGGGCCGATATGAGCTTCAAATCGATGGATGACGGTGTGACATGCAGTCCGACCCGACGATGCCCGATGCCCGAAGACGATGTCCAAGACAAAGCTTTCTGCCACCGAGCTTAACGCACCGGAATCAGAATGTCTCGGTTTCTGGCATCAGGAAATCCATCGCTCGACGAGAACCGGAAGAATGTCAAAAGTAAATTACGACAACTATAGGAGCAGAACAAATGAACGACAGCCGGGCACACATGAGCGCATTGTGAATGACGAAACACACATAAATAATAAATGATGTATTTGTGATGTGAACTTGAAGAGAATTGAGATGGAAAAAATAGCGAAAAAATAATGTTTCTTTTCTTTATTTTCTCGTTTTGTTGCTTTTTTCGGGTCGAGCATATTTTGCATGTTGATCACAATGTGTGTGTGTGTGTGTGTGTGTGAGTGCCGTTTGAAGCGGAGCGACGACAATGGGAGCTGGTGACGAGAGGGTGGGTGGCCAAGATAATCGGCATGCGGATGGAGTGATAATGTTGATGACTGAATTGATGATGATTTCTCTTCGAAGCGCACCGAAACAGCAAACAGAACAAAAACATTACGTTGCTTTCGTTTTGCCAGCAAAATTTCCAACTGAGGCTTTAATTACGGCAAATGCTGTGTGGCTGATGTTCTTTCGTTCCATTCAATCCAAACACACACACACACACACACACACACGCGCGAGCGCAGCCATTCATTCATCCGCACATTTGGCATTCATGCCGCATTTCAAGAGTTAGTTATTGCAAGATCGATAGCGAGCGCCAGGCGAAAGAAAGAAAATTGAAAAGAACCGAAAAGGACGAACAAACACAACAACAACAACAACAACAACAACAACAACAACAAAAATGAAGAGAAGAAGAAGAAGAGAAAAAACTGGCGAGGGAAAAATGAAAACAAGCAAAAACGATGGCAGAAATGATGAAACACATTCCGAACAGAAAAACCGACAAGGAATTCAATATAACGGTGAATTATGTGAGTTGTGAGCTGCGAATGTGACGGAGGGCGATCAAGTGGCTTCGACGAATGGGGATGACGGTGTCTGCACAAGAGCCCATTCCGAAAATGGCACATCGATATCACGGCTTTGCCGATGAGGAAATTAATAGCGTGATATTTTTAAGTGATTATTTTCGGTTACTTGTCGACAGACGATGAACCATTTTTATGGGTGAACTTCATCGAACGGTGTGCTCGTAAGTGCAGTCCGTTGTCGGCTTCAAGTGGCTCGTTCCCAACGAAAGTCGTGCCGGCTTCCATGTTGCCGCTATGTCGACCATGTGGCCAATGAAGGCATCGTGTTTTTTGTTCCGTTTTTTTTCTTCTTCTGTTTATTCTGGAAATTTGATGGATTTTGATTCACGGCAACCACGCACGTGAATGTTCTCCCACGGCAAACGGTACGTTTGTTTGAATATTTTGCTTTTCGGTACAAGTCCGTTATTAAAATGCTTCTATGCTGGGCGGGAGGGGGAGGCGTGAAGGGACCGGAAAAGCGGCTATTATTCCTCTCGCAACGCATTGCTCGCAACTCGTTGCCATTCATCGAGGGAATGTCGCGTATTTACTTTCGAACACTCATTAATATTTCATGCCTCGATTACTCCACTTTCCATGCTCAGCCATTCACCGAGCGACATTCGAAACATAGCGCGGAAATTGTCTCATTCAAATAACGAACGAGAGTGTTATTATGAATGGGGGAGCAATGGGGTGAACGCTATGCATGTCATTGCCACAGTGGAAAACGGTGAAATTGCATTTAATTACGTGTTTTCACCTCGAAATGCCTCGAAATGGGTGGGAAATGCAGCGAAAGGCCTCACAGGCAAAAGTGCATAATGCGTTCTTAATGTTTCGCGTCGGTGATTTACGTACGTCTTGAGCCGCGCAAAACTTTCCCATCAGAATGATGTTGCTGTGATTTCGAGTGGGCTCTTTCGAGGGGCGTTCATTAGGCGATGTTCGCGGTGCGGCAAGGAGGTCGCCATTTACGAAATGAAAAGTTTGGTATTTTCTTACTGCCAAGCCAAGCACGCCAAGAGGACTCTGGAGAGAGGAGGAGGGTTGAGGGTCATGAATGAAATGAGCAATGCCCGATGATGGAGTTGAACGGGTGGATTCACTAAAATGAGATTGAAAGCATTCGAGGCAGCGAGAAGTGGCCCTCGGGAATGACGAGGCGACCAGAAGATTGTGAAAGGATCGGATTGTCGTTTAATCAGTTCAAGGTCGCATCTCAGATGAACCGCTCTGAAGGACGATTACGATTCATCGTAGAAAGCAACGAATCGAGGGGTAATCCATGGAACGTGACCTCAATTCCAATGAACGCAGTCGGTCGAATCGAAGAGCTTCGATCACAATAATTTCATTAGAACGAACGTGAAATCACAACATCAAACGTGGAACCGCCGAATACAGTCAGCCGACCCAACCCATTCAATCCAATCGAGAGGAAATATTGCCGGAGAAAAACGTTGACCTTTTTCGGGCGAGAGGATGGACGACCCTTAGTCGAAATGCTTCAGGTCGATTCGGGCTTGACCGGGAAATTATTAATTTTCAAAATTCGCCTCAGCAAAATGAGGAATTTAAATTATCGAATGTCGGAGCGTGCGAGCGGCAGAGTCTTGAGAAGCTATTCTCGAAAATCAATTAAACGGAAGTTATTCGATCGACGCGATGGACATCAATCGCCCAAAAGAGAATGCATTAACGTCGAATTGACCGGACAAACAATTGACCGGAGTTGCCTCAAAGTCAAGGAAGCCATCAAGAAATTGGCCCATTCCAGTCCCGGTTCGCATCGTCAGGTCGACCCGAGTCGATTTGGTAGCAGCCAGTCGAAGCGCACGGCATTAATTTGCATAAGACTCAAGTGATTGATGTTGATGAAGGCTTTTGATAAGCCACGCTCGCCGTTTAGCCCATTCTACACGGGAATCAGCGCTGTACGACAAGCCAACCGTCCCGCACCGCTCGCTCCCGACAGAACCACACCGAAATGCAATGGCACCGGCGGCCAACGTTGAAACGGAGAGGAAATCACATTTGTTTCAATTCATCACTTTTGCTTGTTGTTTTTTCGGCTCAGCCGGCGAAACTCCACGGAATGTAATAACATTTAACGCAGATCGACGATAAACGCTTCCAGATGGGACACGAATCGCGTGGTAATACGGCCACGGATTGCAGTGGGGACGATTCGACAGCGGATCTTTCGTCAAGAGGTGGACATCTCCGGTGGAAAGCTCATGTCTGCCCCTCAACTTGGATGACTGGCTGGATGACCCACATATGGTGCACGGCCAACATCCCACGCCAAACCGTAAACTTTCGCACAAACTTTCCAAATAGTTTTCCCGGTCATGATTCAAAAGGATGTTGACTCGGATGCTAGAGTCGAATTGAAGATCGAAATGAGCATCTTCGAAACAACAACAAAGGGCTCATGTGAATAACTTTCAACGAATTGAAATGTTTGATTGAAGCTTTAAAAGTTTAATTGCGATTTCTTCATCACATTATTGTAATGATTTCAAATGAAAATTGCCGATTCAACCGCACCCAGGCCACAATCCGAAAGGAGTGGAAATGTTCGATGATTTTCATGAGATGAAGTTTTCATTATTAAAATACCATTATTATGCTTGGTTTCATGGCTTTGTGCTCAAGCCGTCGTCGCCTTCGTTGCC
>JANSTV010065718.1:0-23611 GCA_027564135.1 Lestremia cinerea
TGTTGAAACGTGAAACATAATTTCGTGTCCCTCGTAGAGTGTATAAATTGAATATTTGCCCGTCATATCACCTGAAACCGAGAAACATTAGGCCAAATGAAATGCAAACTGACAGCCAGTCAACCAGCTCTGTCTCACCTTTCACATCCAATCCACCGCGAAAACGTTCCCATCCCCGCAATCGAATCTTCTCCCCAAGCACCGTCAGGAATTCTTGAAACGCCTCGCTGCCATGCTCTGCTCGTGCGGCAAACAACCCACATGAAATGATTAATTGAATTTCAATTAAATCCACATGTCACCCATTAAGCCATTCGACGCGTTTCACGGCAACTTTAACGGCGAGTCCACGTGCCATTTGTCAATTCCAACGAATGGCAAAATCATTGCCGAAGACAACAGACAATGTTGACATCGTCAGCTCATCTTGGATTCGCATGAACCGAAAGGCAACTAGCAAGCCCACTGTTTCGAATTGATAAATCGAAGCGAATTCACCTTTCGAATGTCAACTTAATTGATGGTGAAATGGAATGGACCTTTGTTCCTCACTGGCATGTCACCTGTCATCCGCAGTTCATTTTCTAAATTGAATTTTCCTTGTTGCAAAAGTCAAACGGGGGATAAAAGGATTACGCTAATTTTTCTTTAACCGAAATGTCGGTTCAATTTGACGGAATTCGCTTTTCAGATGGCCAATTTTTCTCCCCTTTCTCGGAAATGAGCTTTCATCAACTTTGGCTGAGGGAATTTCCGTGGAAATTCTTGCAAAAAAACGACGAAGACATTCAACAAAACTTACCGTTGCTCAGCATTTCGTCATCACACTTTTGGCCGGCTTTCATGTAAACGACACCGAATTTGAAATTGACCGAACCCTCTTGTTCTTCCAGCAGAAGGAGATCCTTTTGGATGTCAGCTGCAAAGAGTTCTTTGGGCGTTTTGCTGGTGTCCATCGCGGAGAAATGTGACAGCAATTGTTTCACGGTTAGCTTCTGATGTGGATTGTATTGAATGGCAATTTTCTGGGCACCCTGTACGGTTTTTTCAAACAAAAAAAGAGAATAACAAAAAAATAGTACATCAATCATTAATGGCACAGTTTTCTATCGGTGCTTCGCCATCCGTCGGTCCAACCAACGCCGTCATTGCCATCTTGTGCTGATGGCAAAACAAATATTGTTCATCGAGATTAAAACAAATAGACTCGGAAGCATTGACATTGCATGCACAACACATACGACGTTGCTCTCGTCGTAGCCTGCCTGTCTGCTAGTTTCGTTCGTTTTCTTTATTTTGCTTCGAGTTCCTGTCTTGTTCTGCTGATGATGTGATCAAAGCTTCGTTATCACAACGACTACGTATACCATTCTTCCGTCTCCTCCACGGTTTCGTTCCCCTGGACCCACTGCCCCTCTCCCCTTAGTCCATTGCAAACGCTACCATTCTCAGTTTTAATTCATTCTGGGAAGATTTCCCCCCATTGAATTCGATTGGATTTCCTCGAAACATCCGTGACGATGTTCGCACTCAGCCGAAACGACATTTCCATTGCTATCAGCCCATGAACGACGGAATGTGTTTGCTTGGAAAATTCGATTGAATGGATTTCGTCGAATGATTTGATAATCACCTGATTGCAAATGGATCATCGATTGACGATGAATAAATGATAGCATCCATCCATCGTCTCCATTGTTATTTTCAATTCAATCACTTTTACTCGCAGCGACTTGATCAATTCCAAATCACATTTATCTACCGATGAGATGCATACAAAATCCATAATTCGCACATCGAAACCAGTATTAATTTCGGAAAATGAATTCCACTTCATCCCCATCTGCGCTTTGCCAGACCTCCTTCACCTCAAGCGAAACACGGAAAGCACCAGCAAAAGCACTACGCAATTCCAAGCAGATCTCTTCTCAAAGTCGAATGCCGACAACGGAACGTTATTGAAACCATTGTGTTTTGCGCTTATCCGTTCGTTCCAATAATCTTCATCATCACAAGTCAATGCCACCTTACTGTGTTGGCTTTGCACCGAGCACGCAAATCCTTTTTTGTGTTGCGAAATTGGTATTTCGCATCTAACAATTGCTTTATCAAAGCGACACATAATCGAGATGGTCAATGGTGATTGTTGCGATGCAATGAGAATACCAAGCGATTTCATGAGGGAAACAATAAGGTTGCTCAGGCGATGCGGGTTGTGTCAGGAAAGCGGATGGCTGGTGCCAGGAAATTTCCACGACGACGTAATTATGAACGAGAGCAGACTGATGGATGGATGGTGAATTCGATAGCATGAGAAATGAGAAGGTTCTAATTTCTACCGGAAGTTGGGGGGGAAGACCTCCGACCGACATCGATTCGTGGTGGGTGAGTTGTCGCTTCACATAACAATCGGCGAAACCCAAAAAATGTCACTTTAAAAGAAAAATAATGGAAAATTCCCCGAAAAACATCTCAATATGCACCCTTCGGAACCCCCGGCATGCCATGCTTTCGATCAAAGTCATGAATATCAGCAACGACATCGTCCATACAATGACGATGTTCATTGTTGCCGGCAACATAATCATTAAATAACAAAGCCAACACGAAATAACTATTGCGAGACTCCATAGGTGGTTCGGAGGTCAATGAGGAAAAATACAAACTCGACACTCACATACACACGCTCTCACACACACACACATGCAGACAAACACAATGCCTTCAACGACGAACGAGCATAAATTGTGAATGCCATCGCTGAACCGTATACAAAACGGTATGGCATGCGCCTTCTTTCATACACCTTTGATGAGCGTCACAATGGAGGCGTATAAAAGCAAACGTAAAAATGGAATTGTTCGCCATTTTGGGGGTGCATAATTTGCTTTCTATTTTTGGATTGCAATTGTAAACATCTTGCAGGTGACAGGTCTTATTAACGGTGGCCAGGAGACTGTGCATCTCGAAATGCGTCCTATGCCGAAGCCTTCACTTTCACTTGTGTCGCCGACACCGGCATTTGAGTATCATTGCGTGTGCGTTATTGTATTATTTATTGCACAGACATCGATGCGGTGCGAAGCAATCACATTCAATTTGAATTACGAAGAAATTCTCTGCGATGAATCTCATTTGAAATTGAGCTATTGGCTCGAATAGGCTTTGGTAGCGGCATCCGATCGTTGCGAGAACGAAGGTGGATCGACGTGGGCTTAGCGGAGAGCAATCAAAGTATTCTGCGGCCATCCTCTTGTTGAGCATTCGTACGGGAGTCGCACAAGTTCCTTTGAACCATTTAATCATCTCGACTAGACTTGTTCAGTCATTCAATCCAGGGGAATATCAAAAGAATTCCGAAATCCATTCAGATTGCCATTCAGGCAAACGTTCCGAAACAACACCAGACGGATAGACGAATTAATTTAATTCCCCGTTTGTAATCTCAACAATCTAAGCGCTTAACAAAATGAATGACCTTTTGCCAAGTGAATCAAAGCACGAACAAATAAAACACTCGGAGACGGCCAGCCATTGTTCAAGTCAATATAAGATCACAAAATTGAGCAAACAATCAACTTCTTCACACAACAAATTTTCGATTGACGATGACACAAATCGTCTTTCGATTATTCAACATTCATTCCCCCGCCCGAACAATAGCCTTCTCGCAGTCGTTGTAAATGATGGGGTTTAGGGATGAGAGGCGTGGCGAATTTACAAGAATTCATTTCAATTAGCTTCTCGAACAGACAACATTCCTCCTCCGAGTTAACGTCGGTCGGGCAATGAATAATCCAATGCCTGACTGATGGAATATTAACGAGACCCTTCGATTTGCATTGCCTTTCGTTATAATTTTAAGTCTATCATTGCTTATTCATGTCAATCACGTCGACAGATTGGCCGATTTCCTTCGATTGTGGGGTGGCCGGCGGAGGATGAGTATGGGCCGGTCCTTCGACCACAATGCGGGTAAAATAGCTCCGAGTTTTCTGTAAAAAGCTTACCTGTTTTCGAAAAAGCATAGCTCGAATCAACGGGGCACATTTGGCTCCCGACTCCTGCGAAACGACTGACAAAAAGTATGGATTCTTCTCCGTATCGATACCCACGTAGTTCTGATGCACTGCAACCGGCATCAACCGGACATGAAAGCAAATAAAAGAAGATAAACGCGTTTCGATTGAATGTCAATTGTTAGGAAGCGAATTCTTCATTCGAATAACTGAATCAACCGCTTGAATTCCGATACGTTTCGTTGATACTCACATTTTCCCAAGAAATACTTGAAATACCATCGTGTTTGGTGCTCTGGATTCTCCAGTATTGGTGTGCTTGGCGAGCCAAAGACCTGCAATGCATGACATTCGTTATTCATGAGCTACAACCGTGGCTTGTTCACAACGCACACATGAGTGTGTCGCATGGATGGGTTTGAAATTAGTCGTCGGATCAAAAACGGATTCTTTCACGCAATTTCTATGGTTGAAGCTTTTGCCAAAGTTTCACTCATTTATTCATTTTCGTTCACAAGTGGCTGCGTAATATTATTGGTGTGGAAATCGTCGATCGACGGCTGTTGATGATCCCGAGGCGAGACTTAAATGTCGATTATTACTTCAATATCAAGCCATATCTCCGTGAGGGATCTTTGATTCCTCAACTTTAGATGGATTCTATCAAATCCTCCCCGATGGCCCCGTTCAATTCAACATCATCTACCATTCACCTCGATATCTCCTGTCTTCATCCATGCGCTGCCAAAACACGTGATTAAAATCTTCAAAGAGCTCACTGCTTCCAATCGCGATTGCCGGCAATTACACTTAGCATCCATTACCAAAAATAGGTCTGTCGAGAAACCGAATTCTCGCGAAAAACAAAATCAATTCCGCTTGATGTTTCAAACAAACACCAGAAGTTTTACCGAAAATGAAATGACTCGTGTATCAAAGGGCGACACACAAGGTCGGTGGGAGGGTGATTTGGCATAATGGCATTTCAATGGAAAATTTAATTTGTATGCCATTATTGTTCATTAAAACATTATTAATTGATTTCATTCGACGTAATTTGCGCAGCGAACACACAGATATTCGCAATGGTGGCAGCGGTGAAAGCGGTATCAGAGCTCGGTAGCAGAGCCGGTGGCAATGGTGGCGATGTGATTACGGGAAATTGCGTCACATGCGGTTTAGAGAAAAGCCACAGTTGTCGTTGTGTACAGTTGTGACATTGCAGGTGGGACCGCATCGGTGGTAAAAGCGTCCCATCGTGCGAACCAATGGTAGAGCTTTCCATTTCCGGTGCCCTGCATGGCGTTGAGCTTGACGGCCCAGAGCGGAATGTAAAGAATGTATTGTTCCGATGTCCGTCTATTATATTACTGTAGCGGTCAGAAGGGAACACAGTGGTCGTCCAAGCATTCAATAATTCAATCTCGTGAATTCGAGATCTCTTCCAACACAAGCAAACACCTTGCCCCTCCTCCGTCCATGTTCTGCAGCGACCACCGTTGATTATTTCTCTTTTGTTCGAGGCGTCACAGAAACAACGTCGTGAACAAGGTCAATTGCTCGGAATGAAAATCGCAGAGCGGATGTACTTGATGTTCATCGCTTAAAGCCTTCGTGAGCTCCCGTTCCGTAATTACGGATAATAATTCACGGTATCGCGATTTTCTTCTCGAATCAACGCATTCGAATAGACAATGCCTTAGCAATCGCTCAAATAGAACCAGTTCACCGGAAAGAAGTGTATTTGATGTTCGTCTCATCTTCATAGAATTAGATAAATCGCAAAAGCTGCACGGATTTTTTTTTTTCGTCCACTTTTTTCGAAGAGATTCGAATACAATCTCGGAAAAAACACCGAAAATTGTCGATTTTAATTGGAAAGGCGAATAAATCGAAATGAATCATGGCAAATATTTGTGTGAGGGAGAGTAAATTTGGGCGGGAGCGAAGGGTCGATGAGATGTACCAGATTAAATTCCAACTCAAACCAAATACTTTACCTCATCGATTTCAGCTAATGATTCGCCATTCTCCAAACGAAATCGCCGGCAATTTGGATCCATTCCCTCCAGCTCGGATTGTGGCAACTGCAAAATCAAAGAAAAACCGTCTTTAAAATTGTTGAAAGTTTTTGGAAATCGTCTCTGAATCGTCAGATAGACGACCCAGAGTGATTTATTACTGGCAATGCTTGGAATGAAAACGTGACATCTGCTTGGCGGATTAGTTCTTATCGCATTTGAGCGGACTAAATCTCATTTGTGATGAATTAGTTTAATTGCAGTGAGGACTGAAGAATCAGAAACGGCCAAAGTTTCGTATCTCAAAATGGTTTGCATAGAGCCATTGAAACTTTCAACTATATCAATTACACAGGCCGTTCTGATTGAATGAAGCTGACGCATGCAATGGCAATTCGATTCGGTAATGACATTTTCTTCATTGTTTTTGTTTCAATTTTCCTCAATCAAATGCTAAATGTCTTCCATTCAATCGACTTCTTTCGTAAATAAAAGACTATCTATCTCTCACTCTCACTCATTCCCAAATGGTGATGGAAAATAGAGCCATTCGACCAGTCTGCTCAGCAGGCGCCATGTTTCAATTGCTTTTTCACGTGAACCGAAATCAATCTAGCGCTGAATCTCACATCAAACAAACAAACTGCATTGAATCACTTTAAAGCCATCGAAAGCATGAAAAACGTCATCGACGTCACAACTTTTCGTTTTTATGACGTTTGTTTGTCTTTTTTATTCGTTTCGTAGCCGTTTGCCGCTACGTTCCACAATCCATCGACATTCCCGAGAGCGTGCCTATGCTTGTATGTTTGGCTTGGTGTGTGTTTGTGTGTTTGATTTAGGGCAAAATAAACTCGACAGATTTATGTAAACGTTGAGCAATGGCACTGCAACTTAGGAGTCAGTCGGTGCAGTGTTGGGGCCATTCGAGAAACGACTAGATTATTATTTATTATGCCGGCGATAAAATGGAAAATGTGGAACATTGTTGGCCCCGGTGCATTGTAGAGCATTACCGCACTGTAAATTGGCCGGTCAGAGAATGTGTATGGGAATGGCGACACTGATGTCGATGACGATGCCAGCGTCGGGAATCTGCTCCAGTTCGCTCAAATGGCACATTTGGCATGTCTGCCAACGTTTTCCATGCGATGCAGACGAGGCCAATGCTTTCTCCAACAGGCTGTCCCAGTTCTTTGGACATAAAGAGAGTGTGGCTGTTCGAATGACGTCCGAGTGGACTGGATACCCATCAAATGACTTGAACTCTCCCTTTGACTATGGCTTGAATGGCCAGAATAAGCAATTTCAAGAAGATCACTCATTAAAAGGAGATGCCTGTCTCGAGAGGCCTTAATGAAGGATCGTAAATCAAGCGTAGCAGATCCAGTCGAAGCAGAAAAACGTATTTCAACCAATTGCGTCTTAACCCCAACGAAAAATCGATTAGCAATTCGACAAACACCTTCGTCGAATTGTCCGTCTGTTTGATGTTCAACGAAACAAATTAATTATCTTTTGAGTGGTCAATGCTAGAGCTTTGTCATGTGGAAAATGCTTCGTTTTGATGCTGCTTGATGTCGAGCCCTTCGACTCGAGCGCCGACCCAGTGGAACACACATCGATTGACCATGGCGAGAATCATCTGCCACCGGCAATGTTTTCGAGGAAATTAACGTTTTTGTATTGATTAGTGTTCGCCCCCATTCCTCACATACACCCCATCGCTATGCAAACAGTCGACCAGGTGATTTAACCATTCAGACATCGTCCTGTTTTAAGTCGTTTATTTGCTAAGCTTTGATTGCATATTGGATTAGGCGATTCATCCGTCATTGATTTTTGATTTGTCCGACCGCAGACGTGACTGTCTAACGATCGACCTTAACGTTTTGTTAGCTCCTTTGCTCATGTCCGGATTGAAGAGTTTATCTGGACGCCACTGTTGCTCAGGAATCTCACGGCGTTGGCCGGAAAAGTCTCCTACACTTATAAAAGATCAGCCTACCGCTTAGCCCACCGCTTCAGTCCTCAACAATTCTTCAACCATTCTTCGACTAAGGCTAAGGGCTAAGGGCTAAGGGCAGGAGTTTTGGCGATAAAGAGGCGTTGCTTTGAGAGATGATTGAACCATTCCAAATCAAAACGACATTCGGCCGATGATGACGTCGTTTCGACCATTATTCTCGAGGGATATCGAATTCCAATTTGAAAATTTCCTACAGAAACATTCTGTAGGAAAATCGAAAAACAAAAAGTTGTTAGCTCGGTGGTGTACCATCCTCGAGAGATTTTTCTGTCAAAATGGCAATCGTTGTGTTCTCCTTTCCCACAATCTACCGCCACAAAACAAATGTTCAAAAGTGCTATCGCATTCAGCTCAACTCAACTGCAAAACATCCTTAACCGTTTCTCATCACGTTATCCATTTCAATTTTTCATGCAATTGTCTCGTTGACAAATGAAATATCATTTCGAATGGCAGAAAACAAACGGCCAATGTCACATCAAAAATGAAAGAGCATCCTTTTGCCGGGCTCAGCAAGATGCGCATAACAAAAGCGCTCAATTGACGAACAAAAAACTCTCGTTGCGCGTCATGTTGTGCAACTTTGGGCACAAACCCTCAGCAGGCATCTAATTGACGTCGTTTCTTTTCAATTCGGCTGGCTGTTTTCGATGTGACATTCATGTTATATAGCAGTTATTACTGTGACAGCTCCATTCTGAGAGGCCGAAGCCGATTGTTTTTGTTCGCCAAGCGAGTCGATGACGGCAATGAACGAAACAACGGAATGTCATTATCAACAACAATGAATTCGTTAATTATGACTGCCGTCGCTGTCATGCGGTCATGTCAGTTGGGTGCATTTTAACAAACACGTCAATTCATTTCGAACATTCCAAATGGCCATTTTCATCACTCATGGACGGATTGTATTTACATGTGAGGCGATGGCCGAAGGGGTCAATTAGCGGGGTCCACGCCGAAACACTACACAATTCAACTCGTGTTGACCTCATTTGTGCCCAGCATCGGTTCTGCCCTCCAGACGACCTCGAAACATCCATTTTCACCGTGAGAAATCATCAGCCAGCCACTCGAATTCCACTCGAACGCACAAAAACATTGATAAACATTCAATAATGTATGCCATTACCGATGCTCATCCCTTCAACATTCCCCGAACCTTAATCATTCGCTGAGAGCGGAGAGGTTATTGAATGAATGAACGTATCGCCATTATTCCATTCACATTCGCTCAAGATTATCATCACTCAGCGGAAAATTAACCTCTGTGTGCCGTTCAGCAATGGCAGTTCGATAAGCGTTCCTTCGCCTGTCTGTTGATTGCACCGGCAAACCGTTCGTTCCATCGAAGCACATCATGTCGATTGCACAATCGCTCAGAAAAACGAAAGCATGTAATTCATTTTGTGAATTGTTTTCGCTTTTTCTTCTTGTTTTTCTCTTGCCCGTTTCCCATTCATTCAACGCTGCTTTTCCATTCACGATGTTGGATAAATTGCTTCAGCAAATCGCTGACGGGAATAACGCTGCTGTGAAATTGAATCATCAAACTTTTGACGTGGAGATACTTGACGCTCAATTCGAATTGGATTTGATTGGCCATCGGCGGGGGGACCTTGGACTGAGATCGAGTGTTGTTTTCTTTTTTTTAAATTCAGCCTCCAGCTATATCAATCATCTTCGGAGCTCATTGAAACTGAATCTTCGAAGACAATTTTCGCTGAAGGCCTCAAAGTCATTGAGAGTCGCGGCAAATCCATTTTTAATGAAACCGCACCAAAACGCACTGAACGAAATATAAGCCCTTTCCCACTTCGGTCATTCTTATTTTAATAAAGTCATCCACCTCTCCGGATGAGGGCGGTCAAACAACCCCAATGCTTTATTGAATTTCGATTTTCGTCGATTCGATACTTTTCACAAGCCGATTCATTCGGTTCGTATTCATTGTTGGAGAGTGTTTGTGTGGGTGTGAATGTATGTGTGCATGTGTGCGTGTGATGCGTAAAAGAAAAACAGTTTTCGAATAATAAATTGAACACTTCGGAAATTCCGGTCGAAAACCGACCAAATCGCTTCAGAACAAAACCATTCGAGAATAATTGAGTGATTCCGTTATTCACTCTTGAGAAAAGCCATCATGAATAACAATGACGGAGTGGATGTCGCAGAATGTAGTCAGAGCAAGCGGAGGAGCAACGGAAGAGCGATGAAAGACAATGCCCATAGTTCGCTGAAGTCTGTCAAGTGTGTGTCGTCCAGATCGCCAAACAATGCACACATTTTCTTTGATGCGATCATTAACTGCCGAGCAAATACGCAGTGGAAAAGCACCGAACATCCTTTCGAATGTCCGAATCATTTATATTTTTTTGACGTGTTAATGCCATTCAATGGTCAGCAAAAACAGTGAAATTGGTAAATTGATGGTTATTTCGTGTTGAGGTTTGCATTTCATTTGAGCAAAGTGGACGGAGCAAGGCGGAAAACCGTAACCATTGTTCGACGTGTCAATCCAGCAAATAATTGAAAACATCCAACACTTTGTGGAATTTTTGCTGTCATTGGCGATAATATCAGCGCGTTCATTCATCATATCAATGAATCGCTGCCACGAACGACCCTGGCGAATGTGGAACAAAACCGTGCGATGCTTGCGGAAAGGTGTTATCGGATGGCGTCTTATCGTTTGTGTCACGAAAATCGGGTAGATTTGTGGCACGTCAAAGGGAGCGACTTTCATTCTATTCCTCTTCACCGTCCGCGCCCAATGACCTTGCTCCAGCCGCTGCCTTGCAAATCATGCTTCCTTTCCCTTTCACTTTCACAATGACGACACGACGACAAATGAATAACAAACGTAAAAATACATTTTCGATATTCGTTTGGTTGCGATGCGCTGCCGAGAGATTTCATGGCGGATTTGATATTTATTCGTCAAATCAACTCGCACTAAGCTTCAACTTTGAATAAATTCACTTTGAATGTTGGGCCTTTCTTCTTTTTGCGCTTTTCTTTCCGGCCTCTTCTCATTTCGTTTTGATTTCTTTCTTTGCGTTTGTGCGGTGCTGTGCTCTGTCGATTTGGGTTGCCGTTTCCGGTGAATGTGCCTTTTCTGTGTTTGATATGCGAATAATTACATTTGCCTTTGATGGCTGTAGTTCTAAGGCCGGAGGGAGATCTTGGGAATCGAGATGTAAATATTGTTTTATGTTAATTGAACTGTTCGAAGAGACAGCTGCTGGTTAACGAGCACTGTCGATGAAAATGGCATTGGAACCGTTTTTCTCGTGATTCGCCTGCTGGTTGGGGGGATCTGGTGAGAAGTGGAGACCATCTCAATGTGCTGGTAGACCGCGGCCGAAGCTGACGGAATGAGTCACGGGCTGACTCCTCTTCAGAGCACCAACCTTCAACGTGAATGCCCTCAAAATGCCACAACCCTCGAGACCACCCTCCGAGCCCGATGTCACTTTCCAATCCAATCTGAATGGAAAGCTGATTTCACCTCTTTCGTCAATGTTTGTAAGCCCACACCTACCGATTCGAAGGTCCCCCTCGAGGATTCGATTGACGGGTCTCGAATTCCTTTTCAAAAGCTATTCAACGAAATAATTTGAGACGATTTTCATTTGATTCGCCTACGACAAGAAGAAAAAACGATTAAAAATGCACAATTCACTTGAACAACGAGTGTGTTTGCATGACGACTAATTCATCGGAGTCGTGACGAGAAAGATATTGGAAGAAAATATAATTCAATTCAGAACGAATTTTCTCACGTGAACGTCAAGCTGTTGGAGTGTGAAATGTGATTAACGGGGATTTCAATTAATTCTGAAGGGATTTTCAAATGCTGGCGTGTCGAGTTCTCATGTAGAAGTATCGGTGGGATGTTGAAATGGAAAAATGGAAAAGTCTCCTCAGACAATAATGGAAACATCACCAGCAGTTGATTTCTGGCATTCAAACTTTGCCACAGATCCCAAATTGGACTCCTTTCGAACGCACGAATCGACTCCGCAGCTGCAACTGCCTGCGAGCATACAAACCATATAGGCGACTTAACAAAGAAGAAAAAGCAAAAAAAAAAACTTTCGCAATTACTGCGTCAGATTGACTGCCATTGATGGTAAGACCAAGTTTCAACAATGAAAGTGAAATGGAATTCATTTTGCGGCCGGTGGCGGCAATGTTCGATTAACCACATGCCATCCATGGCTGACATCTGGAATCAATTTTCCGGCAAGGAATAAATTATGTGCAGTTCATTTGGATGACTGACGATTAGATTGATGATTGGAAATTGGAAATGGATTGCCGACAGTTGGGACTCTGCACTGTGGCGATGTTTCCCAAACAAACCAAAATTTCAGCAATTTCCACCCGAATTTGAATAAATTCTTCTGGAGGGAATATCATCACGCTCCAAATGTTTTATGAAACGCTAGAAACATCGCACCATCTCGGCGCTCAGCTCATTCCACTGGCACCAAATTCAACGCCACATATGCTGAAATTGGGTTAATAAAATGCAGGTCGCGTGTCAAAATATCAACGAAACTTTTCTCAGCATTTTCGCCTCGCCCGTTCCCGTCCTCGTCGGCTCGCCTCCACGTCTCTCACATACATTTTCAAATTGATACCGTTAATCATAAACACCGAAATGAGCTAACCAAATGTCAGCAGTTTGGGAATAGTTTTACTCGTCCCGGATTCCCGTTAGCGATCCACCCAACGTTAAGCAAACACGAAAATTGACTCAGCAAATTGAACATCAGCCATCATAAGCCAGTCACAGCCCCATCAACCCGCTCAGCCATCGATTCCACCGCACATCAGATGTTATTCCGCGTGGACTGTCAGCGTAAAGCATGCACTCAGTGAATATCAAGCGATGATGAACATAATCACAAGCTCATTAGCCGGCTGAGCCAAACCGCACACAAAAACATTCATTCATCGTGCCGTTGTCTCAACTTTTCCTATCGCTTTCGAAAATGCACAGCGGCAACGATATTGGCGTTTCTGAAGTGACACAGCCGTGACACAGCCGTGACAGTCACAAACTGATTTGAAATAGAAGCTCGACAGAAATTCTCAAATGAGAATATTTCAAATCGAAACGGCAATGATCGAAGCAAGATGACGTCAGTCGGAAATGTGAAGATTTATGTTACATCGGTGGGGCACATATGATGAGCCAGAACATCATTCGGGATTAATTTCGAAAACCTTTTCGTTTATTAATCCAATTGGATGGTGGCGCGGCGGCACAGAGCAGATGATCGAATGGCAACCAGCGTGTGTGTGTCGGCAATGGTCACGAGTCATGAAGAAAATATGCAAAATTTTGCCGAGTGATTACGTTGGCAACGTCATCGAGACTATAATTAAATCAGGGATTTTTCAACGATGACGACAGTCGGAGGTGGATTCGAAATTGGATTCGAGGAGGAAGAGGAGAGGACTGTTGAGGATCCTGTCCTCTTTGTGTCTGAGCTTGCGAAGGGTAAGTTTCGAGTGATTCGCCAGGTCCTCTTCGTGTGAATTATGCATGAATTGGAACGTTGGATTATTGACGTAATGGGCTTCAGGTGATGCCGGCAGAGCTTCGGAGAGCAACAACCGCATCTCGACTGCTTGCTCTTGAACGAGAAAAATTTTAAAAAAATGCCATTGCGAATTTTGAGGGAAAAAAATTAATTGAAATTCACCCGTGCGCGCAACAAATTGAGCAGAAACTCCCAACTAGAAGCGGCTCTAGTGAGCGATGAAAAACTTCCAGAATGTTTTTTTTTTGCATTCCGAATAGACGGATGGTGGTTGAGCAATTGACGGTAAACATGATGTCATTTGCGGCAAGGGCAATGCCAACAGCAACTGATGCGAATCGACACGAGCCGTTCCTCTTTTTTGCGGCGGTTGAATGTTTGATTTAGAAAGGTTTTTGTTTGAGTGTTTCATTTCTTGTCGCTTCGCCACTATGCTGAACGACGCACAAGAGCATTTTTGCGAGCGACTGAACCGTTCAGATGGGAACCGCTCGCTTGACGGCAACATCGATAATGAAATTGTACGTTCGAAATTATCACAGCGATTGTTGCTTCCCAATTGTGAAGGAAAAAAGCGCACCTCCTTCTCGATTCAATTGACGGTGCCTGAGATGGGGCTTTGTTTGATTGAGATATGACTGAAATGCGCAATTTCCGAATGAGATAATCAAATCAATGACTTTGTTAGCGATGTTTATTCGATGAGACGAGGAAATTCTTGGAGAGATTTTTTAGGGATGCTGAATGGGCAAGCTGTGTGAGGCTCGTCGAAGTTGATTTTGGAGGATTTTTTTTAAAACGGCTTGGATCTTGCACTTAGGGGATGGGAAATTTGACACCCACTTCACGTTCAGACGTGATTTTTTTTATTCAAAAAAAAAAAGCTTCTACAAATTGTTTGGAGGTGCCTTCCCTCTTCTTTCCCCCTTCACAGCTCAATAACGGCAAGTTCAGGTCTACGCTCATACAAACGACTGCATGAAAGCCATGAGAGTAAACGAGGCTTTCATCAACTGAAAATCGCGAAGATATCATTATTCTCTCCAGAAGAGTGAAAGAGAAGCGGTTCAAGCTCACATTCGCGAAGTTCGCCAGCGAGCATTCCCACGCAGTCAGTCCGAATCCCTTCAAGTAGAGTGGTTGCTGCGTCTGTCGAAGAATCATCACGAGCTGACGTTGAACGGGAGCTGGGTAACGGTACCATTCAGTTGAACTGTAGATGCTGTCGCAGACTCGCAGGGACTCGTTTGAGGCGAGCTCCCCAACAGCGCAGTAAATATACAACGAGGTGAAAAAGTAAGCTGCAACACTAGCGGAACCCAAGGCTTCCATCGAGGATCCCTGTAGTGAATCTTATTGACATTCAAAACGAAACAGCATAGCTCATATTTCTGTGCAACTCACCATTGTGATCACAAACATACTCGGACACAAAATCACAACCGCAGAAGAAAATTCGAAAATTATTATTTCGTTCATCGTTCCGGAGAATGTCGACCAATTTGTCAAGATTTCGTTGTGAAAGTTTATGGCTTGGATGAGAGTTCTTTCGAGAACGGCTGGCTCCCTGCAATAACTCCGATCAGTCAGATGACTCATTCTGAAATTTCGACTCACTTGTGCTGCAGCTGATGGAAAGTCATATTCAAATCTCTAAAACACGCGACAAAATGCAGGCAAATGCTGGCGAAGAAGATTTGCGATGTGAAGTAGATTGTCATCATGCAAAATCCCCAGATAGTGATGACGAGATACCAGAGCTCGAATAAAGGTGATTGCATCAGATCAAAGTAAGGAGTTCTGGAACGGTGGGGGGTTGACAAAAGAGTGAGCATTCCCACCACTCTACGAGTAGCTCTGCGCTTACTCGAATTTGTAAGGAAGAAATCTCAGGTCCGAAGTGTAGGAGCCTCGGAGGTAATGGTATGCCAGAACCGAAGCTGGTCTGAAGTAAAAGACCACTGCGCAGAAGCTGATAAGTTATGCCATTTTCCTGAATAAGTAATTTGCTCTCTGATCAGCTTTTTGATAAAATTCCAGCGCCGGAGATTTCACTTCTGAAAGGCAAACCGGCTCACTTTGGCATTCCTCCACACCTCGACCTTTACTCACTTCCAAACACATTGGCTTGCATGGCTGTCAAAATGTCTCGGATCCGTTGTTTATGATTGAGAAATGACACGAATTTAGTGATTCCCGAAAACAAAGTGGCCAGTTCATACAGTGGCTCGGTTAGGTTTATCACGCCATCCATACTCTTGACGATGTAACAAGTCGTTCCGAAAAAGATTAACACCGATGTTGAGAAAAACCAAAACTTGAAGTTCTTCAGCAATCGCGAATCGTAGGTTGGGTCGAGCAGTGGCCGCAGGGCCCAGCGAATTGACTCAAGCACTTTCATTCTCAAAGCAGTACTGACTGACTGACCAGACGAACGTCCGGTCAAGTCTTCTCGAGGGACAACGAAACTCCCGTCTTCGTCTTAATTAATGTAATTTCGTCGATGGCTTTTGAGTGAATTATTCATCACTGCTTTGGTAGTTGGGCTGTGGCTTCGGATGGGAATGGATTAATTTGACGATGATTGTTTGGATAGAAAACCTTGAACCACTGATTGCCTCTAATTCTTCTTGAATATTTTGAAACGAAACCGGAAGTAAACAACTGAGATTCGACCAATTGATAATTAGTATTGAACATCGGATTCCAGAAAGGGGGAGGGGGTGAAAATTTCGGAAAACAGGGATAATATGCGACATGGGAAATTTGTTTTTTCATTGTCAACAACTTCAAAGACACGTGTATCCGGTTGATCAAAACGTTTTCCCATTTTTTTTTCAACGCGAGAAACGAATTAGAGATGCGTAGGTGATTGACCCAAAACAACAAATGACGTCGATGGCTTATTGACTCGAGTGCCAGAATCTTGCCTTAAAACAATGGCAGGAAGACTTCGACGCCAGTTCAACTGAAGGGCTCGAGATGACAACGCGTGAAAATGAACTGGCATTCAATAGTTCTGCTGATTTGGTTTATCATTTTGAAAGTGAGTTGGCTGTCGAATTTTCTCTCATCACCCTTTGTGTAGACAATAATTCCCTTGTGCTCCCATCGCAGTGGTTCTTTTAAACGAGTCAGATGACGCCGGCCAAAGTTCTCCGAGCGATGTCCTGTCAATGGACACATTCGCTGCGTACATTCTCCCCTTGGCCCAAGACGTGTCAAATGGGCCTCGAAAGATGTTTTCGCTACAAAAAGGGTCCAAAGCCAAATTTTGAAGCCCCTCTGAGCAGCAATTCTGATTTGCCCAGACATATCCGGAGGTGACAAGAACGAAATTTGTTGTACGGAACGTGTGAGGTTTTGGAGGTTGACTTTGGAGGATTTTTTAAGCGGATCGGTTTATCGTTGTTGGAATTAGAAAATGATCTATTCGGCACCCACTTCACGCTCAGACGTGGTTTTTTTTATTCAAAAAGTATTTTCTATAATTTGTGTGGAGGTTAATTTTCCATCCATTTCCCCTCTACAAAGCTCAATATCGGCTCAATTCAAGTCTACGCTCATACAAAGGATTGCAGGAAGGCCATTAGAGAAAACGAGGCTTTCATCAACTGAAAATCGAGACGATATCATTATTCTCTCCAGAAGAGTGAAAGAGAAGCGGTTCAAGCTCACATTCGCGAAGTTCGCCAGCGAGCATTCCCACGCAGTCAGTCCGAATCCCTTCAAGTAGAGTGGTTGCTGCGTCTGTCGAAGAATCATCACGAGCTGACGTTGCACGGGAGCTGGGTAACGGTACCATTCAGTCGAGCTGTAGATGCTGTCGCAGACTCGCAGGGACTCGTTTGAGGCGAGCTCCCCAACAGCGCAGTAAATGTACAAAGAGATGAAAACGTAGGCTCCCACTATGATGGAACCAATGGCTTCCATCGCAGACCCCTGTGGCGGATTTCAATGTCATTCTCTTGAAAACGAGACAGCTCATCTGTCAGTACAACTCACCATTGCAATGACAAAGAGATTCGGGCACAAAATCACAACCGCAGAAGAAAATTCGAAAATTATTATTTCGTTCATCGTTCCGGAGAATGTCGACCAATTTGTCAAGATTTCGTTGTGAAAGTTTATGGCTTGGATGAGAGTTCTTTCGAGAACGGCTGGCTCCCTGCAATAACTCCGATCAGTCAGATGACTCATTCTGAAATTTCGACTCACTTGTGCTGCAGCTGATGGAAAGTCATATTCAAATCTCTAAAACACGCGACAAAATGCAGGCAAATGCTAGCGAAGAAGATTTGCGTCGTGAAGTAGATTGTTATCGTGCAAAATCCCCAGATAACGGTGACGAGATACCAAAGTTCGAATAAAGGCGATTGCATCAGATCAAAGTAAGGAATTCTGGAAAGGTGGGTTTGACAAGTAAGTGACGAGCTCTACGAGTAGCTCTGCGCTTACTTGAATTTGTAAGGAAGAAACCGCAGGTCGGAAGTGTAGGAGCCTCGGAAGTAATGATACAGCAAAACCGAAGCCGGTCTGATGAAAAAGACCACTCCAGTGTAGATGAGAAGTTTAGCCATTATCCTGAACAAGTAACTTGCTTTCTGATCGGCTTTTTGATAAAATTCCAGCGCCGGAGATTTCACTTCTGAAAGGCAAACCGGCTCACTCTGACATTCCTCCACACCTCGACCTGTACTCACTTCCAGACACATTGGCTTGCATGGCTGTCAAAATGTCTCGGATCCGTTGTTTGTGATTGAGAAATGACACGAATTTGGTGATTGCCGAGAACAAAGTGGCCAGTTCATACAGTGGCTCAGTTAGGTTCTTCAAGTCGCCCGTAGTGTTGAGGATGTAGAATGCCGCTCCGACAAAGAATAACACCGAAGTTGAGCCATAGCAAAACGTGAAACTGTTGAGTATTCGCGAATCACAGATTGCGCCAAGCAGTGGCTCTAAGAGCCAACGAACTGACTCCAGCACTTTCATTATATTTGTCGAAGCAGGGCTGACTGACTGACGAAACGAACGTTTGGTCAAGTCTTCTCGGGCGGCAACGAAGCTCCTATCTTCGTCTTAATTAAGAGGTATTTCTGCTCGGAAATTTGAAAAGAGCAGATGTTCTTTCGTTGATGGCTTTCGAGTGAATTATTCATTGGACTGTGGCTTAGGATGGGAATGGGATGGAAAATTTGACGATGATTGTTTGGATAGAAAAACTTGAACCACTGATTGCCTTTAATTCTTCTTGAATATTTCGAATAGAAACCGGAAGAAAGCAACTGAGTTCGACCAAGTGATAATTGGTATTGACTCAGCCATCTGATTCCAGACGGTGAGAGGGAGTGACTGACGACATGAAGGCTGAAGTGAACAGTTCGAATTCAAAACCCAAATGATGTGCTCGATGAGGAAGAGCGGAAACACGACTAATTGAGGTTTGAAATAATAATCCATTTTCCATGACCCGACAGATAAATTCAGTGTGTTTTTTCTTCCATCAACCGAAAAATTTACCGTTTTTTTTTCCTCGAAATCAACAATGGTGGAAAATGCAATCCTGGCGGCTTACCAATCCTTTCCGATCCACTCCATTGAAATCCATAAGTCTCGCATGACCCACCCCAAGGGCGTGAGAGTGCGAAACCATTCACCAAATCGCAGATTAACACACATTCAGTGTGGCGCACAAGCAAATGAGTCGCAAAAAACAGTAATTTTTTTGCTTTTAATTTCAACGCGTTTCGAGTTTCGTAATTTAAAAATAATCCTGCGTGGTGACTGTGAAATCGTGTTGGAAACCCTTTCAAAAATGCGTCAAAGGTCTGAATCGCAAATGAATCATGGACGACTCTCCTTCCAGACGGGGGCCAGTCGTTGCCCAAAGGGCAAGCAGCAGGGATGAAATTCATTAATTGACAAACACAAACAAGGTTTGTTGATCCAACGCGGCATAATCGGTACGTTAATGAAGCGATGCGGATTGGTTTAGTGGTCGCCCTCCCTCATCCATCCGAGTGTCTGTGACGCGTACATGCAAACCCGAGTACATTGCGAATTGAAATGCGAGCAAATCGCTTCGGGCTACGTGCAGTCGTGCACCAACACCATCGATGTGGATTCTCCACTCGACGGTGAGTTTGGTAATGTGCTCGCATGATGCGTGCCGTCGGCCTTCGAGTGAGCAGCTATTTGCTTGTTACCAATCGGCTCAAATGACACACACGGATCGGAGGTAAACATTGTTCAATTAATTGCCTCCACGTCGATGTGACGGTTGAATTGAGGTTTTGATTGAAATGCGATCGTTCGTTTTCGGATGGAGTCGGTTGAACTGCGGCCTTTGCTTGACAAAGAGCACCTTTTCAGTCAAACAAGCCT
The DNA here is from genome assembly GCA_027564135.1 of Lestremia cinerea. Taxonomy (NCBI): domain Eukaryota; kingdom Metazoa; phylum Arthropoda; class Insecta; order Diptera; family Cecidomyiidae; genus Lestremia; species Lestremia cinerea. The sequence continues at coordinate 20,012 of JANSTV010065718.1, forward strand.
TGCACGTCATCCCGTTCAATATGCTCATCTTGAAAGTCAACAACTTCTAGTACTTCATCCGAGCAACGGAAAATTGATAATTTATTGGAATCACATCAAGCGCACTCAACAGCTCAGATCAACTGAATGACAATGCGGATAAAGTAGTTGACGATGAGAATCGAATGGAAACGTCTACTCGACAAATTTCCCGAATGAAACCAATATCATCCATTCAGATGCATTCCAGAGGAAAGCTCTTCATGATTGAATGAACGCTCTTGATTGAATTTCTCAAATATTTCCGCTACAACTTGCCAAAGTAATAAAATTCTACTCAAATTGAAACGGATGCTTGTTATTCAAACAACACCCTCACGCTTGCGAGGATGCAATTTCATCCTGAAAAGCATCCTCTTTGATGAAAACTTAAAATAATGAGATGTCTTCCATCTCGATTCGAACTTTGAAAATGAAAATTAAATCATTTTTCCGCGCAGAGAGGTCGACCATCAGAAGAATTCAATCAAAAAAGTAGAAAATATTTGAATGTTTTTTTCTTCCTTTCGTTTTGTTTTTCGCGAAGAAAAGAAACTTACCTGGTCGGTGGAGCCATAATGGCGACGGGAAAAGACACCCCGACGGGATATTAACTCGGTGGCCGATGAGCTGAAAAAAAAATTTGAATTATTTTTGGGTGTTTTCTCAAGTGAACGTGGGAATGGGGGAGGTGCTGGCAAGAATCCTTGTCATAAACTTGCATTCATCGATTTCTCGTTGGTTCTCGCATTCAATTAACTGAAGCCACATTGGCTCGAGTAAAATCAATGCCACGATTCGAGTATTCACTCGATTTCGGTGAGCTGTTCGTTGCCATGGGCCTGAAAGGCATTGAATGCGCGGGGGGCATTCTTTAGTTTTCAGATTCGGAGGCGGCTTTGCTCGCGGTAGATTCAGTCTTTTGTTGATGATCCGGTACGGGTACGGGTGCTGGTTGAGGAGAGTCATCGTGACAGAGTTTCCAGTTTCAGAAAGTTGTGGAATCGAATTCAAGCCAATTCAATTAATAAATCAACAATTCGCAGCGAGTATATTATCTGGGCCACCAGACCCTTTGGGCCGCCCACTTTGAAATTGCGTGACCCAAACAGCCTTTCGCTTCCTCCCCTTCATCGAATGGGATAGCAAACATTGTGCTCAAATTAATGTTCATTATCCTCGTAACACGAAACACCAAATGCATTCGCTCCATTTTCCATTTGTGCTCGATTTCGGAATGAGGCATGTTGTGTTGAACAAGAGCGAGCTCGTTCCTCGCAAAATGAATTTTTCAAAGTTTCGCTTTTGTTAATTATAATTTAATGTACATTCATCCAGAAACGACAAGCACAGCCCAGAGCCAGCAACCAAAAGCCATCCAATAAATGTCTCGGCGCAACGATGAATTTGCGTGCTCAAAGCGTTCAATGCAGATTCGATAGCAGCTGGCTTTGTGTTTTGTGTTTTGTGCGGCGAAAGGAGCTGGTCGATGACGAACAGAACTTTGATTCCATTTTGGATATATTTTCAAAAAAAAAAATCACCATTTGATGGCAAAGTCTCGGCTCTCGAATTAACTCCGAAGTACGTCGAATCAGAAATGTGATGCGAATGAAAACGATTAAAAGACCATCAACGTTGGCCTGGGCTGTTGCTGTGATTGGTGACAGTTGGGCTCCGGTTGGCGATGCCCCGAAACCGAAACAATGTTGACCATGACCGATGTGCGTGTATCATCAAAATGTCATTGCTGCCCCGAAATCAACGAATCATCGCCACATCGATCGATTCGAAAACGCTTTATTTAATTTCGCATCATAAATTATGGCTGCGGAAAATGCCGATCGATGGATTAGCCCTGTCGAGCCGGTGTGGGGTCGATATTGCGTTCGATGCTGAATGATGAGCCGATGAATGGACACTGCCAGCGTTGAAAGCAATGACGATCGAATGAAACAAAAGCGGCAAGAAAAAGAGGAGAAGAAAAGTGTCGACGCTTAATTCAACGCAATAAATCATTCGATCGACATGCTAATGGTGATTTACGGTGGGAAGCCAAGGCGATAAAAGAAAATGATTTCGCTGAAAAAAGAAAGGAAAGGAAATCACTTGCAAACAATCGGCTCGTGGATTAAGGGATTCCCGTTGGCAGGATTTCGGGATTTCTACAGGTCGGCGGGACCCAGTGTTCGAAAGGCACTGCATGTCACCGCTGTCGATGCTTCAATTCAATTTCTCGGTAATTTCTATTCTTCGTTGACAATGAAAAACGCTGACAAAGTCTTTCAAAGAAATTTTCTTTTTTTTCGGAAAATTAATGCTCTTTTGACAGGTGCCTGTCGCTGGAAGAGAATGGCGTTTTTTGTACGAATTGCAAAGCGGTTACATCAAAAACACAATTCAGTTTGATAGTCGATGAAGTCATCGCTGAATTCATTGAATTATTAATGTTTCTGTGGAATTGATTCGATTGAACTCAGTCGAAGGAGGAATGGAACTCGGGGAAGGGACACGGTCGGGTCTTTGAACCTCTTTTGAATGCAATTTCTTTTCCAATTTTTTTCTCCGCCGGACGAGCGGTTTGAGCGTGAATTTATCCTTTCTCAGTTCGTCTTCTGCACGTGGACATTAGCCTCAAATTTCAGTTGATTCTCCTCTGCAATCGCGCTGATTATATGTTATCTGCTTTTAATGATGCCGTGCTGCCTACTCGGCGAGATGGTCGCCGGCGAGTCTGCGAAGGTGTGGTGTAGTGTTTGAGGAAGCCTCCTCTGTAAAAGCCGAATTCGAATGGACTGGGATTCCACTGCCTCGTAGCTCGCTTGAGTAGTTCTTTTCTCCTCCGCAATCTGAACTGCAGAACTGCAATCGAGGTGATTTCCACTTCGACTCCTTGCGGTTTCTTCCTCAATCATTGTCGAAGTTCCACTTGATTTGCATTTTCGAGTAGAAGTTTAAAAGCATCGCATCGACTTCCCTCCGATGTTGTTCTGAAACTTTCCATGTTTTATCCGAATCAGCGCGGCAAAGTTCAATAAGTGTTTCTTCGGAAGCCAAGTCAAGCATTCCATCCGACTGAAACCAGATTGACTGGTTGTCATTCTCCATTTCCACTCATCAATTCAACCCATTGTCACCAAAAGAAAGAAATCCAGCTGTTACCCCTCCCCATCACCCTCCACCGCCACAACATGTATGCCACTCATTTCCGCCACAGCGTTGCCTTAATCGATTCTGCTGAAAACACCTTCGAAACAAAACAAAAACCATCAAAACGCAATTCAATCACCAATTTGGTGGCATCGCCGTGCGTCTGGCGTCAATAAAACATCGCCCTCCATTCATGCTCATGCATTGATTTCGTCAGTAGCGCCGACCATGACCACAGCCATAATTCGATGTCATCGTCGATTGCACGACATTGTACCCTCCATCGGTTGACCGAACCGAAAATTGTCTCTCTATTGTCGTCCTCGTCGTCCTCGTCGTCCTTGTTGCTATACAGAGATTCAAAATGAATGTCCTTTAATGGGATTTGATATTTTTATTGATCATAAAAGCCGCAATGGTCTCCCATCCCAT
>JANSTV010065719.1:0-11326 GCA_027564135.1 Lestremia cinerea
CATGACGACTCTCTCGACAATGAACCATTTTTCGACCGCATTGAAACGGTCCCCGGGCGACAATCGCATCGAACGAGACGAGCCGCGCGGCGAGAATGGTTTGAGTTGAATGTTTCACAATGACGACCCGACAGCTGATGTGCACTGCTGCGTGAACAGTGATTGGTTGAATGATAAATGAAAAGCGCACCAGAATGGCAAAACGCTAATGCTGGGATTGTTCTGGGCATGGACATGGGCCATCGCAACGCATCCACCATAAAGTTTCCCATCAATTCACCATTGCATTAATTACGAAACGCAAATAAATTCAATTTGTTTTTCAATAATCGAAATTGTTCATGCCGCAAGCGATCGAACGACAATCACCATGACAATTCACCCACAATTTCGAATCCAAGCCAAATCGCCTCTCGGTCGCACCGCTGGCTGTTGTTCGTCTGAAAACAGGCTCAACGACAAATCCGCTAATTGGAAACAGTCCAAATACGATTTGTTTGCGAATTCGTTTTACGATTTGCTGCACAACACATCCAAACGGTTGTTTGTTTTGCCCAACGAATTTTTGGAGCAGCGGCTGGTTGAAGCACCGGCAGAGGACAGACTACAATATTGCGTTTCCTTTTTTTCCGCTTCTAATTCGTTCGTGTTTGTCCGCTCAACCATTTGTGCATTCGCAGAAATATTCTCGATGCGATCATCGTCGTTGTCGTCATTCTCGTCGTCGTCATTCCCGTCGTTGTCGTCGTCGTCGTCAGTATTTGGTGAACGTGATAACGCAAAAATTCGTCGTATTTTCATTACCGAAGTTGTTTTTATTCATTTTGAATTCTGTTGAATGTCGCATCATTGCGACAAATGAGAATGTGTGCCGATTTTTATTTGAATGTTTCGATGCGATGCGTGCGACAGACGGAAGGAGCAGGGACAACAACAACAATATACACAACAGCAACATTGTTGATTTGACGATGACAATGACATTGTTTGTTGGTTGAGCATTGGCATTTATTATGCAATTCTGTGAATGATATAATTTACTGCACATTAAATGCTGGCGGTGGTTCTTGAGATGTCATTCGATTGACTTTTGTTGGCTGCTGAGACATTCAACAGGATTTGTCACCCTGTGATTCGTTCGAATTCGAAACGTGCATAATTTTGCTTGGTTTCAATTCAATGTACCAGCATCTCCTCACACAATTTCATCATTCGCTTGGAAACCATGCACATCCTGCATCCGGTGCTCTGTCCCTCTCTATCTTTTCCGAGGAAACATGGATCGATTTTTCACTTGAAAATTCAATTGAATTCCCATCAGCCACCGGTAAAGGCATCGTTTGTATGCTATTCGATAATTGTGTCGTTCAGCGCCATTAACATAAGCGTCCTTTTCATCGTCTGCGTTGGCTCAGCAAAACGAGCAGCGGCGGCGGTGGCGGCGAAAAAGTTGCTGCAATTCAACAATCGAATTGCTTTCGTTCGAGTTCGAATTGTGAACGAGGAGGTCAGGGGATGAGCATCACGAGGACAAACACAGACCATTTGAGAATTCATTATCATTTCGACATTCGATTGTTGGCTCCCATCGCCAGTTCCAACCGAAAAACAATCATTCCAAAGACGATTGTTCCATTCAACCGAAACTTGCAATTGTTCGAACGAGAACTTTTCAAAAGTTTTTCACGTTGATTTGTCGATGGTTTTGTTCAAACCATTTTTTTCTCTTTTTTCATCTTCTTTTCTTCTCTTTCCATTCCAAAATCAATGTTTCACCGTGAAATTTCCACGAGTTTTCCCGTTTTTGTTGTTGTTTCTTTTTTCGAAACACAATCGGATTAACTTCTTGACATTTCAACGCATCAAATAATTCCAAGTGAATTCAGCACCTGCCCAGAACTTTCCAGCGGGTCACGATCCGCAGTCAATAAGCGACCGGATGTGCTCGTAAACGAATGCAAAACTTTTCATTCCGACGATTTACCGGAACGATGAATGCAGTCGGTTGCGCTTGAACGTGATTGCGATGGCAACAACTTTGATGTCATCGCGAAGGATTATGGACTGCAATGCATCGCTTGAATACAACATAGTTGGATTGCAAACGACGATTTATTGACCATTCAGGCTTGCCAGTTTGCTGTGCAACCCTTCGTTACAAATCGATGCGACATGATGTCCTTTGTCCCGCCAGATTGATGGCAATACATTGTCACCGCGATGATTTGCACTGAATGTGTTTCAGAGGAGTAAGTAGGAGCTCGAGCGCGATTGGTGAAATCAGCAGAAATTTTCATGAAACTCACCTGGGTGCATTTTGATTGGAAAATCCTGTTGAATCGATCGCTATTGATAGCTTTGTATAAGCCGCTCTCGATCTGATCATTCAAGAGCTTCATTAAAGACGACGGAAATCATGATGGAATTAATGAACAATCTTTGTGCTGTACGTTTGAGTTACAAAACACAAAAATACTTAAAAAATTTCGCTCAAGAGGATTTCCCGAGATTCTCAATTCTCGCCGATTAATTGTTCATTCATTCGAGGAGTGGAACATTTTCACATTTTAACATTTTCTGGAATGGCTCAAGTTACCGGAGACGGTAATTAACTCGACTCTGAAATTCAACGTAATTGTTGAGTTCAAGCACAGCACTTCAATAATGCCGTCCGCAATACAAGGCGATAGAATCCGGTGAGGTTAGATTTCCATCCCCATCGTATTGCAGTTTGGGCGAAAATAATTACGAAAAAGAAGAGAATCAACCTACAAAAGCTGAATTAGAAAAAATAAGATTGGCTGAGAAATGAGCAAAACGTTAATACGATTATTGATGCCGTGGCAACGTAGTCAACGGTAGAATGGGTCAATCGGTAGAGCTCTGATCGACCGTCGAACGCCAAAGAGTTCCATCAAACAGCGTTGAATTAATGTGAATGCTCTCTGCGATGCGAATGAACAAGTAACCTTGACGAAACAATCGAACGACCGGCTCGGATGAGCGAAAAAATGGTGTAAGAAATTCCAAGCGGAACAAAACACGAACGGAGGTGATTGAATGAAGCGACAGTGATTGGACTAATTATCATTTGCCAACAATGTTTCTGCTGTTGTTTCAGGGCGTTCTCTGTGCGAACAGTGCTATCAAAACCACGGGGGTCGCCATCAGGGACTTTCCATTCCGGTGGCGATAGCAGACGCTCGGATGTTCGTGTCGGAATTGCGTGGAGGATGAATTTCTTGTTTTCGAGTCAGCTTCCTTATCAGCTTCGTCGGTATATCCGCGATGTGTGTCATTCGGCATGCATTTCTCGCGAATGCCGGCCGAAGAGGAAATTCAACCAAATGACGATTCTGAGAAAACATTTCGGTGGAGGATTTTGTAATTATTTTGCCAGAATTCGATATCACCATGTTTTTCTTGGAATGCAAATCTTGCGGAATTGATTGTTAGCGCTCATGATCAAAGCCAAACGGGAACAACGTGCGTAACATATACCATCCAAACAGGCTGAATCCATACAACGGTAATTGCGAAAGGGAAAATGTTCTGCACGCAAGCGATTTCAATTACATAAACCGCCCAACAACCGGGACGCGATGAAAAGCACAGAAAATTACAATTTATTTCACGCTTTGTGTCAAAGCTTCGGCATTTTCAATTGAGCGGTTCATTCAATATTCATGGGCTGCACTGAGTGCTATTCATCGTCCTCGGCAACGTGACATCGCCATAAATACTGAATTTCTCATTTCGCCAATAACAATTGCGGAGAAAAGCCATTGAAGGCTGGCTGACGTTCGGCTTCCAATGTCAAGTTAATGTCTAGAATGTCAAATGCAGCCATCACCGCTGATAACCGATTGCGAAATAATGAAATAATCATTCGCAGATTGCGCCATGCTGCGAAGCTACTTGGCGAATTTGAGGACCAATTGCAGGCTTGGATATTCTCAGAAGTCATTTGCGTTGTTTTCCAACCGAAATCTCCGAAATGATATCGCGCCGATTGGTCATTTGACTGGACTTTTTCGGCTTTTAGTCTGGCTGGGTGAGTCAACGAGAACAATGATTCATTAAAAATTTGCAAATGAGTGCATAATCGACCCAAAAAATCAGTAAAAATAGAGCGCACTCACATTTGATTTGCCTCCCAAAAGGCAAACGTAAAGTGAATGAACCGCGTTTATTCAACACTCAAATCAGCGCGTTTTCCAATCGCAATTTGACCTTTTCTCTGCCACGCGAGAAATTAGCTCAGATTCACTTCGAAGAAACGGAATGAATTTGTCGAAAAGCAAGAAACAAAATCAAAGCGAAAATAACTTGAGATTCCACCAGCAATTTGATCGAAACGCCAGTAAAGTCATTCGATTCGTCTGACATCTGACACATTCAATTTGCATTTTCACTCGAAGTCAGAACCTTCGGTCGAACCCTCTTCGGCGACGAAAATTTGTAACATTGAACTCTCGGCTCAATGTCACTGATAAATTCCCTCGTCAAATGTGCAGCAGTTATCGTCGAGCGATTTCGCAAAAATCTCGAGTTTCATAACATTCGAGCCGAATGCCTGTTGTCGAACCGGCAGCCAATCGATAGCGTGGGGCATTTCCTTTTCGAGTGAATTATTCACGAGTTTTAATGGATTACGTCGAAGCGACGACACAATGCTCGATGACAAATACCGACAAAGCAGCACTTTGTTACTTCTGAAATGGCTGGCGACCCAAATCGCTCAAAAAACATCAAAAGTAATTATTTCAATTGCAATCATCGCACTGCCCTGCTTGCCACAGCTCATGCGTTCTCATAGCGATCGTCATTAAAATTCCATTCGCAATGTTTCACTCCGATGAGCACCGCACGAGAATATACAGCACAGCAGCAGCAAAAAAGAGAGAGAAAAATCCTCTTGATTTGCACAATCATTTTGTGGAAATCGTAACATTTTTTCTTTCTTTTCGAATTTCATTTTTGATCCAAACACACTCACGATGCCAAACCACAACGGCGGGGCATGTGCATTACCACTTTTTGGCTCTTCGATGCTCGATGCAAAAAAAAGAGAAAAAATTGAGAACAAAAAGTACTCTACGAATTTCGCTCTTCGTTTTCCAATTGCAGTTGCCATTTATCAACAGAGCAAATTATTCAGCAACGTCATTGCAGTGATTTGATAGTGTTCTCCCCATTTCGATGTGATTTTCGCCTCGTTGCTTATTTTCGGTTGCATTTCTCATTTGAGAGTTCATTCGAAGGGTTCCGCATCGATTGCTATGGAAATGCTATTATCGTAAGCGAACGACATTTAATTAAATGTTTATTGATTTTTGATAACAATTTCATTGTTGATTTGATTGGATGGGACTGCGAGCACCGAACCGGAAAGCTTGTTTGTTGTTCGTTTTCTCAGAAGGACTCTTGCTGTGTCTTTGATGGAATTTGAATGACCTACGAGAGCCCAGAAGCCATCAACACCCCCTCCCACCCCCTGCCATTCATTCAAAACAAAATCAAAGTAATTCCAGCGAACAAACACGTTTATAAATCATCATCGGCAAATGTCAAAATAACAACAAACAAAACAATCATTCTCTCTTCGAAATAATAGACTGCGAATGTGGTACGATGTGCGAACAAGCGAAACCGTATTATTGTTGTATATTCGTCTTTGCCGCATTTTTCATCCATTTCGCCTCACATTCGTTGCGTTCGGAACGTTGAAAGGGCATCGACCTATGTGCGATCCGTGCGATTGCTCGTCAGACAGCATGCAATATGGAAAATGTGCATTGCCTCCGGTGGAATAATGATGCATGTCGATCGGCTTCGTATCGCAGTGACACATCATCGAGAGGGAGAGGGAGGGAGGGAAAAGGGAGAGAGAGTGAAATAGTCCATCCCAGTTGGGATGATTTTTAATTAAAATCACATTCAAATCGAATTATCACCACCGCGAGGGGGGACGGGGCGGGTATTGACTCGGCGCAGATGTTGCTGTAAATGCTCGTTTGGCAACAATTTAACGGAAATTCATCATCGACGAGCCATTTCTATGGTGTTTATTTGGCAATAATCAATGAGGTGCTGCTGCTGCTGGATATTTAATCAACGTTTTATTCATTTTCCAGGTGAATCGCTTGAACGATTCCCACGCCCAGTTGATGGTGCATTGGTTGGGCGAAGGGACCAATGTCATGTTGTGTTTGGCTCGGGAGCCGCCGTTGAGTCCAACAGATGACCCAAAGACCACCGCAGCACAACCTTCGTCCGTCTACATTTCGTACGATAATGGCGACCATTTTGAGGATCAATCAGCCAAATTTGCCGTTCAGATAAATGGCACCCTCACCAATTCTACGTTGGATCAATTCATAACACATTCCAGCTTCAATACCGTAAGTACTGTAATTATGGGTCATGAGGGGTCATGGGGGTCATGAGGGGTCATGGGGGGTCATTATGGGACATGAGGGGTCATGAGGGGTCATGAGGAGTCATGAATCACAAGCTTTTGGAACCCAGACCTCCATCTGAGCTTCTGGCATCGTTGATGGAAAATGATGATTTCAGAACAATGCACGAGACCTCTCCAATGGATTCCCAAAATACGCAGTCATTTTAAAAACACTGAGCTATTTTCGTCTTGCGTCGATTACTCATTATCAAACCGCATACATTCTTCCAATGATTGCCTATCAATTATTCGCTGCGAAAAACAAACGAAATAAAAATGCGATTAGCACTGAATCACCGAGAAGGGCAGCTGCGTGCCGGCTTTGCACCAGAATACCCGTCATACTGGGTTAAGTAAAGCCTGGACTTGAGTCGCATTAGTCAACAGCAGCTTTTGTCAATAAAACGAAATCTGAAAGAAAACAAAAAAAAAAGAAGCAAAAAATGAAATGGGGAAATGTGATCGACACACTTGTCATTCGCTCGAACATCTGCGAAAACAATCGCATGCCAATTCAGTGGGGGTGTCTCATCGTCGGACGATTTCGATTGAATTTGCGTTGCATGGAAATCTCACGAGTATTTTCCTTTTCAGATAATTTTCACTGATCCAAAGAATAAGGCTATTTTCACGAATTCGGATTTTGGACGGAACTTCACGAGGCATATGTTGGATTTTAGTCCGTCCGAGGTGTCCTTTTACGAGCAAGACGCTAAGACGTTCATCGTCTTGGACAAAGAGGATGAGGAACGAAAGGTATGTTTCGATTCTGAATGGCTGCCGCAGAGCACGTTCTGATTGTTTTCAATTCAACAGCTTTATTACACCAACGATTTTGGTGAATCATTCAGTCTGCTCCAAACGAATGTTAAATCGTTTGTTTGGTCTGCCGGTGATGGCATCCCCATTCATTTGTATGTCGAACGCAAGGAACCGTCAAGTGAGTTTAATCTGACCAATTTTGGTGTACAATTGCTCATCCTCTCTCTCCTCCTCTTTCTCTTTTTGCAGACAGCTCAACAATAGTATTCATGAATGCGGCGTCGCTGGTTAAAAACGTCCCGCAAAAATTCAATTTGCTCATCGAAAACGTCCAAGATTTTCACATAAAAAAAGATTTCATGTTTGCGACGCGCAAAGTGCTCAACAACACGCAATTGTTCATTTCGTATAAGCGCGACCGTTTCATAAAAGCCGACTTCCAAACCGAGCTCGAGATCAAGGGCTTGCACATAGCCGATGTTGAAGGCAAACGCATCATGATATCGGCCGTGCACACCGAGTCGCTGTCCCATTTGTACGTTTCCGAGTCGGATGGCAGCATGTCCAGCATTCAATTTGTTCCGAGCTTGGAGAATGTTTTCACGTTTATTCCTGAACTAACGTGGAGATCCAGTTGGCTTGTGTGAGTAGTCCCGTGCCATAGTTTTGGTTCGAGCGGTCCCATTGATTGTTTGCTTTTCGATTTCAGTCAAACCTCCGACGAAGCATTTACCGAATTGTACAAAGTTGAAGGTCTCCGTGGAATCTATATTGCATCGAAGGTTTCACGTTCCGGCTACAGTTTGAAGAGCCACTCCAGCGTTGGTCCAGAGCATCTGAATTCGTTGATAACTTTCGATCATGGCGCCAGCTGGCGGCCAATTCAAGCACCAACCGTTGACGATGACGGTCAACTGATAAACTGCACCAAGGAATGCAGCTTGCATTTGTCGCAGAAATTCAGTCAGTTGTACCCGGTGACCCGGTCGGTGACGATCATGAGCTCGAAAACAGCTCCGGGCGTCATCATGGCAACCGGAGTGGTTGGCAAGAACCTCAAAGGACATCCGTGCGTATTCATCTCCCGTGATGCTGGCCAAACGTGGAAACAAATCCTCAAGAACTATCATTTCTTCAATTACGGCGACCATGGCGGTGTGCTTGTGGCGGTCAAGTACTTCAAATCAAAGGGCGAAACCAACGAGATTCTCTATTCGACCGATGAGGGCGAAAAATGGCAATCCTATCCGTTCCATTCGAAGCAACTGAAGGTTTATGGCCTGATGACTGAACCGAATTCCAATTCAACGCAATTCACGCTGTTCGGCTCGGAGCAGGCAGAGCATCGATGGCTCATTGCCAAAATTGACCTTCGCAACGCCTTCGAACACGATTGCACGGCAGACGATTACAAATTTTGGTCGCCTGGCTCTCGTACCGGTGACTCTCTGGTGCCGTGCGTGCTGGGCGTGCAGGAAACCTATCAACGACGTGCGGCCCATGCAAAATGCTTCAACGGCAAAAATTACGAGCGACCCATTCGCACAGAGATCTGTCAATGCAGCTCGTGGGATTTAGAATGTGATTTCGGGTTTTCTCGGTTGAACTTCAATTCGCCGTGCGTGCGAAATAAAACGCAAACCACCGTGGACATTTATAAAATTCCTGATTCTTGCAAGCCCGGTCAATTCTACAACCGCACCCGAGGCTACCGCTTGATCGAAGGAGATGTTTGCACAGATGGCTATGCGTCGCAATATCTACCGCAGCTGGTTCCCTGCCCCGTTGAATTGCCGAATGATTTTCTGGTGGTGGCTCAGCGTGACAAAATCTCTCGCATTGAATTGCCCACTGGTCGCAAGGAGGTGCTTCCAATCACTGGCCTCAAGAATGTTATTGCCATTGAATTCGACATCAAACACAATTGCGTTTTTTGGGCAGACATCCTGACGGACGAGATTGGCCGGCAATGTTTGAACGGCAATCAGAGTGCTGAGATTCTGGTCGAAACGGAACTGGCATCCGTCGAAGGCATGTCCTACGATTGGGTGTCTGAATTGTTGTTCTTCGTAGATGGCACCCGCCTCAAGATCGAAGCGCTGAAAACATCCAACGACTCACATGGCAAGGCTCGCATGCGAAAGACTATCGTCGAATCGCCAAATGTCTCGAAGCCACGAGGCATTGTGGTCCATCCGATTGCCGGATATCTCTTCTGGACGGACTGGAGCCAGCAGTCCCCATCGATATCACGATCAAATCTCGACGGCAGCGACATTAAAGTGCTGTTCACGAAACCCCAAGTGGTTTGGCCGAACGGTGTGACGATCGATTTCATTGCGGAACGCGTTTATTGGGTGGACGCTAGCAAGGACTACATCGGCAGCTGTGACTTGCATGGCAAGACCTTCCAGAAGATCATCGATCAGGATACACGTGTGGCACATCCATTCGCCGTGGCCGTCTACAAGGATCTCATGTACTGGGACGACTGGAAGATGAATTCCGTGTTTTCGGCCGATAAGGATCATGGCATAATGATCCACGCCATTGCCGACAATATGCCCAGTCTGATGGATTTGAAAGTGTACGCGCATTCCATTCAAAGTGGAACAAACGCATGCGCCGATCCGAGCAAATGTTCGTACATCTGCGTCGGCGCGCCAAAGGGTGGCCACACGTGTCTGTGTCCGGACGGCATGAAGATGTCAACAAATGGCGAATGCTTGTGTCCCGGCTCCTTGCAGCCGTACGCCAATAAAACCTGTCCTCAAATGGAGAACACATGCGCGCCTGGCTTCTTCACCTGCGCCAATCGGCTGTGCATTCCGAATTTGTATCGATGCGATGGCGAAAATGACTGCGGTGATAATTCGGACGAGGACAATTGTGCCGCTTCAAAGCAACCCTGTCCGCCGTACATGTTCTCCTGCAAGTCAGACGGCAAATGCATTCCCGAGTACTTTGTATGCGACTACGACAAGGATTGTCTGGATGGCAGCGATGAGCAAACATGCCATTTCAACGATTGCAAGACCCTCGAATTCAAATGCCACAACGGTCGATGCATAACCCACTCGTGGGTCTGCGATGGCGAGGACGATTGCCGCGACGATTCAGATGAGCTGAATTGCCCTCGCGACAACGCCACGGCTGTCACTTGCAAAACCGATGAGTTCAGATGCCGTTCGACGCAGCAATGTATTTCATCAGCGTGGCGCTGCGACAACGATCTCGATTGCAGCGATGGTAGTGACGAGGAGAATTGTGAGAAGAAAGAATGCGATCCGTGGATGTTTGCCTGCGGCGATGGTAAATGCATTTACAACACGTGGAAGTGTGACGGCGATAAGGACTGTCGGAACGGAAAGGACGAAGAGAATTGCAATGACACAACGATTGTGCCGCCGCGCAAGACCGACAACATCATGCCAACGTGTCACGATTGGATGTTCAAGTGCGAGAACGCCCGCTGTGTGCCGTATTGGTGGAAGTGCGATGGCATCAACGATTGCGGCGATTCGTCGGATGAATTTGGTTGTCCGCAGAATGCCACCACAACCACAACTGAGTCTCCGCTCATCGCTCAAGAGGGCTGCCTCAAGAATCAATTCCAATGCGATTCCGGGCGATGCATCTCAAAGCCTTATGTCTGTGATGGCTATCACGACTGTCCTGGCGGCGAGGATGAAGTCAACTGCCCGAAGAATCTTTGCGGACGCGGAAAATTCAGGTGAACGAGAGCTAGATGTTCTTCAACGGACACGGATTTTACCGATTTTTGTTATTATTTTGCAGATGTCGCAGTGATAGCGTTTGCTTGGATCTCATCAAATATTGCGATGGTGTGACGAATTGCGTGGACGGAAGTGATGAGGAGGATTGCAAGAAGCAGGAGAGAAAGTAGGTTTTTCCCATCCAATTCGTTGGTGAGATCCGCCCGTAACGCTGTTTCTTTGATTTATTACAGACCCGATACGGATGCCATCATGTGCCCGCGTGGTTATTTCTGGTGCTTCAACAAATGCGAGCCACAATCAAAGGTCTGCGATGGCAAAATCGATTGCTACGATGGCGAAGATGAAGCAAACTGCGACAGCA